>WNWU01000055.1:493822-538880 GCA_012654045.1 Ptyas mucosa
CGACAGGGTTTCATGGCTTTTCTGGGGTGGTGGAAGATTTTGTGTCTGCCATGGAGAGAAACTCTTCTCCACCCTCAAACTGTCTATCTCCCATCCTGGTTTGGTGGATGTGGATATTTCATGGAAATATCACTGTTCTTACACTTCCTTCTCCTCTGTTGGTGATCTTCATTTCAATCGTCCGCCAATCTTCCTTCCTTCCTTCCAAAGAGAAACCTTCACAGAGGCTGCGATTTCGGCCCCACAGCATCAATTCGGGTTTCCACTCTGGGACCCAGGAGAGCGAGTGAATTTGCCACCCCCCACCGGCTCTGCCCAGCCCAATCCAGCCACGGGACAGATTTGCATTTTGCTTTTCACACACTGATCTGCGAAAGATCTGCTGGGCTGCCTCGCGTGTCAGCCAGGCGTTCCGGCTCCCCGGAGGCTGAGAGTATCGTGAGGATGCAGCCCAGAGATCGGCCAGGCGCCCCCTTCGGAACGGGTGGGAGCAGCGTTGGAAGGGGCCCTGTCGTGGTGAACCAAACTGGATTCATTGGGCGTTAAAATTGATGGATGACCCTCTCAGACTGGTGGGCTCGAAACCGCCTTCCCCAGGCCCGCCTGGCTGCTCTTATGCCCCCGTGAGCCCCCCCCCCCCCCGGCTGCCGGCCTTTCCCTCTGCGCTGCGGGAAGATGCCCAGGTGCAGCCCCGGCTGGGATCGGAGGAACCGCCAGGCCGAGCTGCTGCCCTTCAAGTGAGCGCTGCCCCCTCCGCGCAATCAGCCCGAAGAGCCGCACGCTGCCAGCCGAGGATCGCCTGAACGCCGCTCACCACTAGGCGTCGCCCTTCCCCGGCCCTCCGGCGTTCCCACGTGGGTGGCGCGGGCGTCGTGGTTTGGGGCGCCTGTCTCCTCTCCGCCTGCCCGGCCCGACCCCGGCTTCCTGGTGGCGAGTTCCGCCTGGCTTCTCCCTTCTTGCTCTGAAGCGCCAGGCAGGCTCCCCGGGCCTTGGGAGTCGGGCCACCTGGGTTTCAGGGGGCTTCAGGGAGGAGGCGGGGCGGGGGGGTGCATTGCTTCTGGACGGGCGGGCTTGGCGCTGCTCGATCAAAATCCTGGAACTGCCTTTCCCACCTTTCCGTCCTGGCAGCCAGATGGCAGAGCGAGCTGGCACGCTCGGCGGACCAGGAAGCACGTGGTGGCTTTGTCCCACGCTCGCCCGCCCTGTGGCATGCAAAGAAAGGGCCGAGTGGGCGCTGCCTTCCTGCGGGGGCGGGGGGGGGGCTGCAGGTCAAGGACAGGCGCCTATCGGTGCAAAGGTTGGTGGAGAAAGGAAGGTGGCCGCCGCTCTGGTGAGCGCCTCCCTTTGCGGCTCCTCTGGGGCAGTGGTGAAATCCAATTTTTTTTACTACCGGTTCTGTGGGCGTGTCTTGGCTTG
The DNA here is from genome assembly GCA_012654045.1 of Ptyas mucosa. Lineage (NCBI taxonomy): Eukaryota > Metazoa > Chordata > Lepidosauria > Squamata > Colubridae > Ptyas > Ptyas mucosa. The sequence continues at coordinate 495,239 of WNWU01000055.1, forward strand.
GTGGGCGTGGCAAGGGAAGGATACTGCAAAATCTCCATTCCCATCCCACTCGGGGGCCAGCCAGAGGAGGTATTTGCCAGTTCTCGGAACTACTCAAAATTTCCGCTACCGGTTCTCCAGAACCTGCTGGATTTCACCCCTGCTCTGGGGTCTTTTGCCTGCTGCACTGCCTTGGCCAGGGGGAGGGGGTTGCGGGGTTCCCTTTGATTTTCCTCCTGCCAAGCCCTCGGGCTGCTTGCCTTACCTGCCCAGAGAACTGCTGGGTGGATCAGACGGGTGTGTGTTTGTATCCCTTCAAGGTGTGCCTGTAAGCTCATCCCACAGGGGTGGCCTCTGCTACTCATTAATGGTGCTGGCATGAAGGGCTGCCTTGGAGAAGAGAACGTTCCTCCACTCCCTGTTCTAGAACCCATAATGGGGACTCGGCACGGAGAAGGCTCCCTGAGGCTTTGGAAGGGAGACCTTTCCTTGTGCAACCCAGGGACTCACTCAACCTCTGCCCCAAGAAGGGACCAGCCCTGAGGATCATCCAGGAGGCCTCAGTAGGGAAGTTGGTCCTCTGGCTGGCAGGGAAAGGCTTCTTGGCCTCAAGATCACCTCCTGGTTGCTTCCATGCCTCAGGGCTGAAAGATGCAGGTGGACCAGCAAGGCTGCAAGTCCCTTTTAAGAAATACGAGAGAGAAAATCTCTCCAGTCTGGTGTGCAGAGACTGGGAAATTAAGCCCCTTCCCCCTCCCGCTTATGTCACAGTCCTTTGTGTGTCCTTCACTGGCACGCTAGCCAGATGTTGTGCAGCACAATGGATGTGGTCCAACCCATTCCTTGCCCTCTGCATGGCATGCAACCTAGCTGTGAGCGCATGCGGTTCAAACAGGAGCTTGGAGGCTTTCTGGCAGTCCCCTCCTCCCTCTGCTTCTCTGCCTTTAAAAAATGGCTTCCATGATAATGAAATTTTGCATGTGGGCACATCCTTCCTAGCTCAAATGGGCAGAGGCAATACTAGTTTAAAAATAAGCCTGTGGAAAAAGCTCTAATCCAATCTCCTGTCCTGGCTGGAGAGTGATTTTAAATTCATTTGCAACATACAATTTATAGAAATGGGCACCACAGCCCTCAGGCCCTTTGGCAGCTTAGCTGGGTGGGCTGATCCGGGCCAGCAGATCCTTAGCAAGAGGAAGCAGGTGGGTCTCCTCTGCCCCACGGAGTCCTTCTGGCTGGCTCCGCCTGGGTGGTCAAGGCAGCCAAAGCAACAAGACTGCGCTGAGGCTCTCCAGGCCTCTCTCCCAGCGCTCGCTTGCTTCTGAGTCAACTGGGAAAGAACTGGAGGGGCTGCACAGTCCCAGGGACCCCCTCAGTTGCCCTAAGAAAGGAATGAGCTAAACAGGGACTCTGTGGGTTTCTTCTTTCTCATTGCGGTTCCTCCAGCAAGCCAAGCAAATGAGTTGAGCCCAGCTATCATCTCTGCTGTTTGGAACGCGTCTGCTTCTGGAACTTCAGGGAAAGATTAAGGGTCAGCTTGGAGACCCTCCCCTCCCCTCAGGTGTCACCAGCCTTTTTGCCCCTCCTGTGGGTGGGAGACTTACAGACCCCCCCTCCCCTCCTCTCCCTATTCAGGGCATCTTCTTAGCTCTGGCAAAGCCCCCAGCAGTCATGCCCTGCAGCCTGAAGTGGCTGAAAGACCTCCCCCCCCCCCACCAGAGGCTGTTGAAACCCGAGCCCAGCAAGGCATTCACCAGAAGCGGCCGGGAGGCTAGGAGGCGGCATGAATAATGAAAAGCTTCTGCTGAAGAGGCCCTGGAGAGAAGAAAGCGGTTTTCCGCAGACAGGAAGTGCCTGGAAAAGGCATTGAGCAAACCGGAGCGGGGCTCAATTTCCTTGCAGTGCTGGAGAGGGGCACTGTGGCAAATGGGGGTCACCTTGGAGGTCTAGCACAGCTTCCGAAGGGGGCCCCTTGCAGGCACAAGGGGCTCAAATGGGTTGGGAGCATGGTTGGGGTGGGAACAGGGGGCTGCATGTCCCTGAGCTCCCCCTTCTGGCATCTATTGTTGCCCACAAGTGGCTGGCTCTGCCTGATGATCTCACACACACACGCACGCACAACTGGAAGCACACTAGGGATGGATTAAAAGGGGGCGGGAGAAGGCAGGAGGAAGGCTAATTCATTGTATCTGGACCAAGTCACATCTTCCCCAAATGTCCCGAGAGAGCAAGGTCAACTTTAAGCCAGCTTTGACGTATAATCCTTTTCTGAGTTGCGTACAATGCTGATTTCCTTGCAAAAGAGCTGAGTTGCGTGGCTCGGACACACATACACACACGCAAGGGATTCAAACTGTGCAGGAAGGGTACTTCTGAATGGAGGGCACCCAACCTTGTTTGGAACACCAGCTGACGGCTGGCAGCGACCAGGGCCTGCCTTGCCTCTCTGTTCAGGAACACAAGGCCCCTTGCCCCCAAGGCCAACAAGATGACCCCCTCCTGCAACCGTTCAACCCAACCCAACCCACTGGGGAGGGGGGTATCTCTCCGATGACCCTTCCAGAGCCAAAGACCAGCAGGGTGCTTGTTTCAGCTGGTGCTGAAGATGGTGCTGGGGCCTCCCCTCCCCCACTCCTTTGCAGAGATTGAATCTTTCTGGTGGCAGCCATGAGACGTGTCCTGTCTTGGTGGCAGCTGCTTCTTCTGGGCTGCCACTTGGCGAGCATGAATCCTAATTTTATTTCCTCCCCTTGAGGCCCTGTGCAGTAGAGACACCATTAAGAAACGCCTCAGTGCCCTTGACCAGGCTAAGCGCCCGTTGCCCTGTGGGTATACATTGCCTGTGTCCTCCAACCGCCCAGCTGATGCCCTTCTTTCTCCACCACCCAGCAAGGCTCCGTTCCGGGAAGCCAGGAGGTTTTCTGGCTGGAACAAGCTTAACACCATTCGTGCTTTGGTCACAATGTCCAGACAGTGTCCAGAAGCACCACTAAAAAGAGCTTAATTCAAGGGGGAAAAAATCTGGGGATTACAGCCAGCCCTTCTGTCCCATTGACAGAATCCCCCCCAAACCCAAGAGCCTTTGTATCAAATCCAGCCTTGGAGCTCCCTCCTTTCTGGGGTCTTTCAGTGAACTTCACCCCGGGCCTCCTTTGGTGGATTTGGCCGAGGGCTTGAAATTCAGGCACCCCGGGAGAGGCTGGAAGGCGGAAGCGCCCAGCGAGTCAGCACCTCTCGGGGTGACAGGCCTGCGGAACCCCTTGGCCCTTCCACACGGCCGTGCACGGAGCATCTGGGAAGTGTCGGAAGTGCTGCATTCAGCTGCTCCCGGTGCCCCTCCACTTCTCCTTCATTGTCGGGGAGGGTGGCTCAGGGCCGGGAAGGGCCTGGAGTTGGCTGGGATGAAAATCGCAGAGCAGCTGCGCTCAGCCAATGAAGCAGCCGCAGGAGTTGTAGCAAGCAGAGGAGAAGGAGGGGGAGGCTCAGTGCTGCTGCAGCACTCTAGACCCCCCCTCCAGGTTTGGAGGAGCTGAAAAGAGAGACCAGGTCAAGGCGGGCAATAAGGAAGGCCTGGCCACAAGGACAAGGGGCAAGCTCCACTCGGACAGTTCTGAATGTTCCAAGTGAACACCCCGGGGTGTTCTGGGTTTGGGGGAATCTTAGAAAGCAATGTGGTCAGAAATGCCCAAGACCACGGCAGAACTTTTGCATCAGCAAGAGCTGCAAACCAGGCCTCGGTTGTGTGGAATCTTTCAGAAACTGAACCTGAAAGACAAAGACGGCAGGTGTCGATTCCAAAGAGTTGCCGACGTCCCAGGGATCAGCCGGCCTCCATTCATGGGGATGAGGCCTGGAGGGATCCCAGTCACGGCGGCCCTTCCCTCGAGGCACAGAGTGAGTCCCAAGAAGCAGGCCAGAGGCCCTCGGGCGCCGCTCACCCTGCTCTTTGCAGACAGAGGCCGCAAACAGTAGGAATTGCAGCCATCCAACCTCCCTGATGGGTGAAACCACAAGAACACAGCACTGCCTCAAAGTTCATAAAATCTGACCTAAAATGCAAAATGTAAAACTAAAGCATCCAGTAAGTTTGAAATCTCTACGGAGAGCCTGGGGCTTTTGGAATGCATGTCAGATTCCAGCTGAGCTCTGTTAATTCAGTCCCGGTAAGTGAGGCTTTGGGGGGGGCGGATGGCAGGGGGGCTAACAGAGCAGAAATGGCCTTGCTTTTCCATCCGATCCAGCAGTGAGCAGAATACATTGGCACTAAAATGGTTGCTTTCTAGGAGTCTAGGAAAAAACCCTCTTTCTTTCACAAAGCTTCAGTCGAAGGTATCTCCAGAGTGATGTGTTCTGGTGGACGATCCGGGCCTCTGCCCCCATGCAATTAATTTCCTTGGAGATGGTGCTAACACTTAAAAACATCCTTGACTAGGATTTGTGGAAGGCATTTTGTCTGTCAGATTTTCAGGCAGGTTGAATTTCCTCTCGACTCAAGTGCCATCCCTGCCTGGAGAATTATCTATCTCAATCTTATCAGTTGTCCAGCTCCAATGGGCTCCCACAGCCTTCAGCCTTGGGAGAGATGTGGCCTTGTCACATGCCACAAAAGTCTCCCAGCGTCTTGGGAGGCTAAGGCCCCATTGCAAACAGGCTTATAATAGAGTCTCCGCCCTCTTGAACTTAGGTTCACAAATAACTGCAAACCTTCTGGGAAAGGCCTCGAGGGCTTCTGTAAACTTCCAGCGGCTCTATCAGCAGGAGAGGAAGCAGGCCAAGGGCCGGGTTTGGCCAGGGTGGGGCAGAGTCCCTGAGCCAGATTTGGCAGTTGGGCAAATGACGGAGAAAGGGAAGCCCAGCATGACATTAGCCTAGGTAGGAATGGGGATTCCCCCTGAAGAAGTGACTGGGTGAAGGAAGGAACACTCACACCGGTGGTGCACAGCTTGCCAGGGGCCAGGAGGTCCTGGGCCCGGCCTCTGTCCAAGAGGGCCTTGAAGACAAGAAGTTCTCCGGAGCCCCCCTCCCCCATCTTATAAGACCAGACACATCCGAGCTGGACCAGCTGCGCAGAAAAGTTGACTCAAAGCTCGCCGCCCGCTCTGAGTCCGCGGCTGGACAGGAGCGCCTGGCTTTGCCTCTTCGGGGCTCGGCCGGGCGGAGGTCTAGGAAGGGGGCCGAGTAGCCGCGGGGCCCCCATCCGAAAAGAGCCCCGGGCCGGGACTGGAGTTCGTTCGCTGTCGGCTTCCTCCCTGCGCGCGCCCAGCCTTGCCAGCGGCTCTCTCGGCGGGCGCGGGACTTTCTGCCGCTAATTGGCCGGGCAGGGCGCCTCCGGCCCGCAGAGAGCGAGCGGCCAATTAGGGACCCCCCGACGGGCCCGGCTTCTGCCGCCGCGGCGCGCTAATGAGCACCGGAGCCCGGCGGCTGCTGAGCGCGGCTCCTTCCCTGCGGCCCCGCGGCCCCACCGACCGCCGCCCCCGCCTCCGCCTCCCGGCTGGTTCCTGTCAGCTGCCCCCGAGCCGGGGGGAAAAGGGGCGCGGTGTGAAGGGCAGTTGTTCTTCCGATCGTCCGAAATTGGTTGGGAGTCCAGAAGGGGAGGGGAGGTGGGCAACGACAGGGCTCTGCTTTAGTCCCCCCCCCCGCCCCCCGGGAGTAGCCCTGGCCAAGGTAGCACCTCCAAAGCCCCTCGGAAATGTTTCCGAAAGATCTCGATGGTTTTAGACTCTTGACAGTAGTTCGTTTCCATACACGTGAGTTAAGAAAGTACAACTTTGGGGAGTTTTTCCCCTTCGAGGTTCCTGAATCTCTGGAATTCATCTCCTGGCAACATTGCAAGGGGGGGCGGCTGGGACCCCCTGATTGGGACCCTTTCACAGAGCCCACCCTTGTCCCAGGAAGAGAGCAGCTGCATCCAGAAGGCCTCCTGCCTCCCCCCACCCAAACCTCCCAGGGGGGAGGAGGGAGGCTGGCATCTCCAGGCAGACAAGCCTCTGGAGACAGCTTGGTGGGCGACCCCCTCCTGCCTCCCAGCTGGCCTGGGCTGCCTGAACAGCTGCTCAGCAGGCCAAGGAAGCTCTCGCCTCTCCTCTGGCACTCTCCCCTGCTGCGCCCAGTGCCCATTAAAGATTCAAAGGCAAGCCCTGGGCAGGGTATGCAAAGGACTGTAGCCACCTGCTCAGAGGACCAGGAAGAGTGGCAGGCCAAGAAAAGGCCACCGAGGGCCAGCTGGGCGCCCAAGTGTTGTGTGCCAAATAAATCATCAGCCCTTGGAGAAGCCGAGAAATGGTTCTTCTCTCCCAGGTAGTGAGTGCAGCGTGTGACGCTGAGGAAAGCTCCCTCCCAGCACAGGGAGAGCGAGAGAGGCAAGCAGGATCAGCCCTTGGCCAACCACCTGGAGCCCAGTCGGGGACCCTCCACGGCCAAAACTCTGACTCCACCCATTTCCTTTCTAAGCTCCACCCATTTCATATGCCCGACCTGCTTTTCAGCCCCCTCCCACTTTTGTGAATCTGGAGCTGAGCTACCTGCAGCTGCTTTTGTGACATTGAATGAAAATGATTCCTTCTTATTTATAAGATTTTGGTGGCATTTTAGTCCAATTGGATTCCAAATAGTGTACAGGAAGGCACGTCAGAAAATCCCCATCGCAAATAACAAATTCTCCTATCAACCATTTCAAAACTGTGTCAGTTGGACTGCCCCCCACCCAGGCAGGCCCAGCCCCTCTCAGCTGAGATGCTGCATCATCACCGGCCATAAATGATGGACGGGTGAAGAATGACACTTCCTAATTTAGAGGCCTTCCGGAATGCTTTCTTCTGCCGAGGTTTTTGTGCAGTAAGAGCAGTGATGAGCCTTGGATCTTGGAACGGCCTTCTGAAATCAACAGGGGGTTGTGTGCATCTCTCCCCAGCCACACCCTCTGTGCTAAAGCCCTGGAAAGCTCCATCCTCTGGGTCAGCCGTTTTGACTGCCTCCTTCCTGGGAAGAGCCTTTCCAATGGAGCATCTGTGATTTCACCGTTTAATGTCTAAATTTAACTCCCCTTGGCATCTCCATCTTTGCCCGCACAAACACACATGCACACCCCCACACACCCCACCCTGTAACCTTCGAGTCATTCCATTTGTGGTTTGGCAAAGAGCCCAACTCTGGGGAAGGTCTTCCAGAAACAGAACAGGCACCTCAAAAAAGCACCAAAGGGCATATTAGGGAAGAGCAGCTATTCAGCTAAGCAGCTGCCTGTGGAAGGGAGAGAGGCTGCCTGGGGCTGCTGCGGCTGAGATCCAGCAGGGGGTTTGTTCCCCTGTAGTGGCTGATGGTCAAAGGCTCCCAGAACCTGCTGGTTTTGAAACTCAAATTATTTGCAAATAATTGGCAGCGTAACCAAAAGGCCCCTTGATTTCCTCTTCATGGCCAGCAGCAACCAGCGAAGTGGCTTCAGAGTTGAATCCCTTCCTGGCCTCACTTTTGGGTCCCCAATCCCCCTTAAATCTTGGCTTCAGGGAAATGTGAGAGTCCCCCTGGCTCCATCTGGGAAGTGCCCAGAAAGGCCCCGAAGAGCCAAAGACCAGGAGCTCAAAACCCAGCCCTGCAGAGGCCTTCTGCTGCACCACCCATCTTCCCCGGAGTCTGCACCACAGGCCAACAACTGGGCTGCCTTTAGCATCCGGCCATCCTAGAACGGACCATCACAGCCTTGCACTCCCTAAAGGTTAAAAATGGGGACTTGCACAAGGAGTGGTAAAAGTGGGACATTGAGGAGAGGGGAGCTCTTGATGGTTATTATAGTCCCAAGTCGTCCCTCGCCCCCTCCCACAAACTCCCTCTCTCTTCTCTGGTCCTCCGCTGGCTGGACTGATGTTTGGGGGCTTTGGGGTGCGGGATTGTTGTGCAATTGCCTGGCTTTATTCTTGGAATTAAACAGGCAGCCCAGAAGCACCTCACACCCCTTTGGAGGCCCCCTTTGTTTCCCAACCCTTCCCCCATCTTTTTACTATTAGGAAAAGGAAAGTCCTGAACTTTTAGGATTCGGAGAGCAGAAGTGATGGAGAGAGCACGGGGCAATTTCTGGAAGTCGCCGGTGGAATAATTTTCAGACAAAGGAAGCCAACCACATGGGATCATGCAAAAGGCCTAGTTTCAACCTGAAGTTTAATTTTGGCATTTTAGTAAAATCAACCCTTTCCTGGAAGCCTAAACCAGGCTTTCTGTGGCTAAGACCTGTCCATGTCTCTGCTGGGGCCCGGAATCTGAGATTTTGCCTTAAACTTTAGATGCCCTCCTGATAAGTGACTTTATCCAAAGAGCTGGGATTGTGCGACTTTTCATTTACTTACAGTATGCATTATTGCTAGACCCAAGGAAGGCTTGGCTGCTATGCAAGGCCAGTGATTAAAGATGGTGAGGCCGCAGACCAAGATATTTCCCTCCAAGCTGCCTGCCTGTCTGAGAGCCGTGGGCTGAGCTGGGCCCCCATAGCAAACAACCCCCCTCTCCTTGGTCTGCAGGTCCTGGATTATTGTCTGGAAAGGAAGAACTTCAGACAAACCGCAGATGATATTCTAGACCAGAATGGCATCTTCTCCATGATGTTTGGATCAACACTGAAGGAAACGTCTTGAGGCACGGTTTGTTTATCCACCCCTCCTGAGCCACCTTCTGCAATTTCCCCTCAGAAATCACACGTTATGGAAAGTGGCTGTAAACGTTGCCTTTCTCTGAGCCACAATGTACCAACAAAGGGAGAGGCCAAGCCGGGCCCAAGAAAACATGTTTCTGCTGCTGCATTTCATGTCTGGAACCCGGAAGAGAAGACTGAACCACAAGCAAGGACCGGTCAACTTTGACTCCCATTTCTTTAAGCAAACAGCGGTCAGCGAGGGCTCCGTCACCCCCCTCAGAGAAGCAGGATCCGGCCAGCAATCAGGCTGCAAAGCAGGAAGCTCTGCAGTTCATCAGAGGCTCCTGGAAGCTGCCTCTGCCCTCCTGGCAGCCACCAGTCAGAACTTCAGCCTGGCCTTTGAGGAGTGGACCCCACTAGCTTCCAGCTGAGGTGGTAGCCGGATCCTGGAAGGGAACCGGGCACCTTCTACTCGTGGGTCTGGCAGGCAGGCAAGAGAAGCCACCAACTGCCCAGAAATGGCACCACTGGCAGGAATCTGACATCTGCCTTGTGCTGTCAAGGAGCTGGATGGAAAGAAGATCCATCTTCTATTCGGGTCACCTTCCTGAATCTCTGCTGCTGGTGGTGGGATCCTCCAGCCGGAGCCCCTGCCAGCCCCTTTCTTGTGCCAAGAGGATGAGGGCAGTGGTGGGATTCAAGTAATTTAACCACTGGTTCTCTGCCCTAATGATTTCTTCCAACAACCAGTTCGCCAAACTGCTCAGAAAGTTAACAACCAGTTCTGCCAAAGGGGTGCAAACTGGCTGAATCCCACCACTGGATGAGGGGCATTTTGCTGCTCAGGAGGCCCAGACAGTGCAGGGAAGCATGTTGGCATTAGATCCCATCAACCTGAGCAGCTCAGATCGATGGAACTGCTGCCGATGCCCCCACTGCAGTGTTGGTGGGGCCTTTTCAGCAGGAAGATACCCAGAGAGAGACATGCAGAGACCCTCTTTCCTAGGTGGGGGGACGGGACGACCGACCATTCATCCACCCTCCCACTGCTTCCTGCGTCTTTCTCTTAGCCCAAAAACCCATGGGGGGGAGGAGTTATTGTCCCACAGGGGGCTGACACCTGGAGGCCCCTCTGCACTTTGCTTAGCAGCCTCTTGCCTGGCCCGGATTCAAGGCTCAGCCTGCGACATGGGCCTCCCCTGCCCACAGTCCAACTCTTCCGCATTCTCACAGGAGCCTGCCAGGGAAGGCAAAGACAAAGCAGTCCGGAGCTCTCCTGACGTCAAGCTGCACATCCCAGCAACTGCAACGGGTCTGGTCAGCCGCCAGTTCTCTGGAGTTGGGGGGGAAGGGGAGGGGAGGGGGGGCTGCCTCTGTGGTTGAAGGGCTTTGGCAAGGCTGGCACCTCTTCCATATTCGATCTCGGGGGAATATGCGGTTCCTTTATAAAGGTGCCTCTACAAAACGTGGCCTTGGGGAGCTGCAGCCCTCTCCAGGCCCTGTGGATTCCTAAGGCCCGGCCTGGGGATTGCCAGAGCCCCCCTTCCCTTCGTGCCACGTCCTCCTCTCCCTTTTCCCCTCCCCCCTGCTGCCCAAGGCACCCATGCAAAGACCCCGAATAGCTCCAGCAAGGTCTTTAATCAGGCGGCAGGCAGGAGAGGCTGGCTAAAGGCTCCCTCCGGCTCCAGTTTCCTTTCTACCACCCCCACAAGGTTTTCTTCCACCCACAGTGGCCGTCCCGAGATCATGTGTTGAAGCTGGAGTGGGGGGGCTGGCCAAGGAGGAAACGATTTATCCAAACTGAGATCCGGCCTTCCTGCTGTGAAGGGCCCCAGGCGCTCAGGTGCAGACGCTTTCCCTCCAAGAAATGGACATTCATGATTCTTTTCACTGAAAAGTGGCAAGGGGGCACCTGCTGCTCGGGAAAGGCTAGGAGGATGCCCTTGCAGAAGGTCCATCTATGAACTTTTAGGCCAGAGAGTTCAGGGCAGGTTTGCGGGGCCCTCCCCCACCCCCCCCAAGCCAAACACGGGCTCCAGGAAGGGCGAGCCCCCTCCCATCTCCATTGTTCCAACTTTTGTTACGCAAAAAGAGCAAGAATCTTGGGTGGGCCAAACTGGGAGAAGCCTGGTGGGGCTGGCTTGTTTTTCATGGTTTGGCATTTTTGCAAAGCAGAGCCGGGTTAATGCATTCTTCATTGTAGCATAAATGCTGAAAGTGTGTTAGCTCTGTGACTGGGATGAGGGTGTGAGTTGCGCGAATGTGGCCCTTGTTGCTGACTTCTTACCAGAGGGTCTCTCACGGTTGTCCCTCCCGTCCTCTACACATCCTGGTCCCCAACTCTTGGGCTTTCTGATCCTGGGACCTGGTCATCCCTTGCGTGCCAAGCAGCCTGAGAAGGAGGCTTCGGGATGGAGGGCTCCCCCTGTCCTTGGGTGACTTCTGCAGACTAAGGCTTGGGCCATTCCAGAGGAAAGGATGCCATGGTAACACTTTTGAGCATTTCCATGGTGGAAGGGAAGGACTCCCCTTGCAAAGCACCTCTGGCTCACCTGCTGCCTTTGGTCAAGAGCATCCTATCCCACTGATCCGTTAAGAAGGAGACAGGCGCCAAGAAATTTCGCTCCTTTATTACGCGTGGCCCCTGATCCTGCGGCAGTAGCAACCAGCTCAAAATACACCGTGCAGGGCTTTGCTGGCCTGGGACAATGCTCACCTGTAGACTTCCCCTTCCCACCTCTGTAACTCCAACAGCTGTGGGCATGGGAGAAGGGCACTCGAGGGCAGCCTTTAAACACCCGGTGCCCACCTGAGATGGCCTTCCTTCCTTCCAGCTAGGAGCAAAACCCCCTCATGAAGCAAGGGCTTACTGCAACCCTAATATGGCCTCTTATATGTGGGGCTCTGCCAGATAACACCGCTCTCCCCCCACCAGCAGCATCCCCAGGTTGGTGAATATGCCCTGCTTGTATGCTGGGTGGTGGGCCTACCCACTGCGCCCCCCTCCCCACACTCTCCTTATTTCTAACAGAAAGTTTAGATGGCACTTTAGAAAGTAAGCAAGGCTTTTGGTGCGCAAAGCACCCACTGCCCCCATGGCCCCTGGCGCCTCCTCAAACTGGGCGCCGAGGTCGCAGTCACCCCCACTTCAATCAAGGGAAGTGGGCATATTCAGCTGTGCCAGGTGGGCGTATGAGACAAGGGGCTTTCGTGCTTTTGGCTCTGCTGCCATTCAAAAGCCCTGGCACCTAAGCGGTGCAGCTGCTCAAAGGAGTGACAGGGAAAGTGCTGGCAGCAGAATGCCTGGCAAGGGCTCAGGGCTCCAGTCGGGTCCTTCCCAACTTGAAAGGCTACCAGGTGCCCCTGTGAGGCCCGCAATGAAGCCCCGCCCTGTCTTTGCTTTTCAGCTGCGCGATCCTGCAGGGATCCCAGCCCACCCCAGGCACGCCATCCTCCTCCTCCAGCTGTACCGAGCCCATGCTCCGGGGGGGGGGGGGGGGGCTGTGGTAGGGCAGAAGCGTTGGCATCCTTCAGGAGCTGCTGGGGTTCAGCCTGGAAACATGGAAGGGAGGAGAGTCAAAGTCAGAGGGCGTTGAATGAAACCGGCGTCAGCAGAGCATGGAGGGTCAGCGGCTTTGGTGCTTTGGTTCCGCTGGGGCTTGAGGGTCACTCACGGTGGAAAACGTACTCGGTGTACGAGGTCCAGATCTTGTCGTCCGTCTGCTCATGAGCAAAGGCGCACGTCCCAGTGGAGTTGCAGGCCACCATGTGGAAACCAGCGTCGGCCAGTCGGTCGAAGGCCTGCTCCAGGAAGGTGAACTTGAGGTAGTACCTGGAGGTGTAGCGCTCGGGGGGCCGGTCAGGGTCCCTGCTCTCGTTGAGGGTCTCCCCGAAGACCTCCTTCGCCAGGGAGGTCTTCCCACACACCATGATTCTCGCCACCCGCCGGAACTTGGCGTCCGTTTGGCTGTCTCTTCCCAGAGTGTAGGAGCCCCGATAGCCGATGGTGATGAAGCCGGACCGTCGGGCCTCCTGCCCCCCGCCGGCTCCAGCCACGGGGGTCAGGGAGTTTCCAGGGAGGCCGGCCAAGCCTGCACCAGCCGCCCCCAGGGTGCGGATGGCCTCTGTGCTGGGGGAGAACTCCTCGGGGTCGCTGGCGCAGGGCTCCTCGCCCAGCGAGTCTTGCTTGCTGATCTTAGGCGCCAGGCTCTTGGCCAACTCAGGCAGCTTGAAGAATTCGGCCTCCCGCTGCAGGCGGCTCCGCTCTGGGAAGCGCTCGGGAAGCACCAGCTGCCGGTCCCTCAGGTAGTCCAGGATGTAGCGGAAGAGGAAGCCGTCCCGGTCAACGAAGAAGCGGCCTTTGCTGTCCCGGGCCAAGGACTGGGCGCTCTGCTGGCTGAAGAGGTCCCAGAGGAAGGAGCCGGGCACGCCCAGGAGGGTGCTGTGACGGGTGAGGTAGACCTGCCCGCCCACGTTCAGCTCCACAATCTCTGGGAAAGCTGAGCCCTCCCTGAGCCTGGCACCGCTGGCATTGTCTGCCAAGGCCATCCTGAGGCCCCTCTGGAAAAGAAAGAAGCACAGGAAGGTTAGGCCCCTCCTGTCCGGGGAGGTGGGGGGCTCCCGGGGCCTTGTGCTGCCTGCCCTCCTTTCCCCCCCATGCGGACACATCGGAACTCCACACACCATCCTTTGCCACCACTCCTGTTCCAAAAGGACCCCCATGACAGCTGGGGTTTTTGGGCTGCAATCTGACCTCTGCCCAAAACTGCACCTGCTACGCAGGTACCGGGTGGGAGAACGGCAATGCCCAACATGGGAATTTTGCTCAATTAAAAAAAAAAGAGTTGATGGAATGAGGTTTGCCGGTCAGTTTAATTTGGATACAGGTAAAAAGAGGACAAACGCCTCATTTCGAAAGAAAGCCAAGATATTGTCCTCATTTATGACAAGACCCATTCTAATCCATGCAGCTTCCCGTTCAAGCTCTTTGCTCTTTGGGGAGAGGGGGAATGCCCCTCCCAGCAGAGCCCCAGAGCCCTCCAGCAAGGGCTGTGCATTGCCCCCCCCCCACCCCCAAAGCTGCAGTCCTGGTTGAGAAACTTCACATTCCACCAGGCTCAAGAGGAGAACCCATGCAGCTGACCCCAGGGGAAGAAAGGCAGTCCCTGCTGCGCCTCCCTTACAACAGCTGCAGGGCTGGGAAGGGAAGGGAGGGCTTGGCAGCTGGTTGCAGGTGGGCAGAACCGCTTTCCCCCCTGGAGCCATCAAGCAGTTGGGCCACTGAATGATTCAGTCTCCCCAAGTTTGGCTCACACCCATGAATGGAAAGTTTACGGAGCAAGAGAACTGGGTGCCTCTGAGAAATGTCTTTCTCGGTCCATCAGCTGAGCAGGGAACTGGGCCAGGAGTTTGGGCTTGGCCCTCACTGCCCCCGGGGGACACACCCTCCCTTAGCCTGCTGTTCACAAGGCTCCTAGTGTGCCCCCCCCCCCATCCTGCTTTGGACAGCCTGGAGGAGTCAGAGAATGCAGGAAATAAAGCTTGAAGGGTTTTTTGGCTTTTCTCTCCCAGGTTTCCTCCTTCCTGTTCACCTGCAAACAATCTCACTTTTTGGCAAGAAGGTTGGCATTTCTGAGGAAAAGCAAAGGGCTGTAATTATTGAATAGAGTTATAAGCTTTCTTTTCTCCTGGTCCTGCACTGGGTGCATGGGGGAGGGTTGGTTTCCTAGGGATACATGTGCCCCCCCCAAAGGTATTCCCCCTTCCTCTTTGGCCTGCTCCCCACTTGGAAGCCAAAGTCGGCCAAAGGGGCAGCCTAGTCCGGCCCCTCGTCCCTTCCTCCCCGGTTCCCCCCCCCCCCCCCCCCCCCCCCCCAGCACACACGGATCAGAGCCTCCTTTGTGTTCAATCTGGCTCTGGGAAGAAGAGGGAAAGTGCTTCTCACCCAAATGGGAGAAGGCAAAGGGGGGGGGGGAGCTTCAGAGCAGGGATGGGGTGGGGCATGTATTTCCAGGCGCGCAGCTCCCTCCGGTCAAAGAGGCTGCGCCTCTCCAAAAGCGGCCTGGCTGCCCTTCGACATCCCCGCCGAGGCCACCTTTGAAGGACGCCAAGCGTGGCTTGGGAAGCAGCCGCTTCACCCACGCCCGCGCACAGAAGCAGGATGAGCGGACGTGGGGCTCTGGCACACCCCGGCCTCCCGGTGACAGAGGCGCCGCTCCAGAAAGCCTCGGGGGGGGGGAGGGCGCCTTCCTTTGTTCCAGAGCTGCCCGTTTGCCCCACCGCCTCGTTCTGACGATCCTTCAGATGAAGCCGCCTTTTCCTGCGGGTTCGTCGCCCCGGCCGCACCTCTCCGCGACTTCCACGGCCGGCTATACTGGATGTGGAAATTCCGCGCGTGGAAACGGGCCTGCCAACGGCAAGCCGCCCCCGCTGCAAAGTTCCTCCGGAGAACACGTGGGCGCCTCGCAACTCGATCCCAGAGCCGGGCCGATGCCTGGCTGCCCTCGCCCCCGCGCCTCCCCCGCCGGGCCGTCTCTTTCCGCAGGCACCGCGCCCGGAGCGCTCCCGTCTCGCGCCCACCTTTCCAGCAGCGACTCCTCCGGGGCGCGAGGTCTCCGAGGCCGGGACGAGCCGCTCACGCCGCAGTCGGGAGCGGCCGCCTCCGCTCGCAGCCCCGCCAAGCCCCCCGCGCCAAGCGCATCCAGGCGGGACCGTGGCGGGCGAGGGCCGGAGAACGCGGCTGCCCTGGCTTGGCCCCCTTCGCGGCTGCTCCTCGATCTGCTCGCCGCCCCCTCGACCCGGCCGCTTTTATGCGCGGGCAGCCTCGGCAGGCCCTCCCCCGCCGGCTTGACGACACGCGCCTCGCCTCCTCCCCTCCCTCCTCCGGCAGCCCAGCCCAGCCGCCGCCGCCCTTTCCCCCCCGTGGGCCGCGCGCGAGAAGGGAGCCCCGCTCCGGACTGCCCCGCCGCCGGTCCGGCCCAACAGCGGCTCGGCTCCGTCCTCCTCGTTCGCCCGGAGCATCACCAGGCCCCGGGGCGGAGCGGAGGGGACGGGAGCGAGGACAGGCTGTAATCCACGCAACCCCAGCCGTGCGTTCCCGGGGGAGGCCACGGATCCCACGCGGAGACCGAGCCGCGCCTCCGGGTGACAAGCGCCGGCAAAGGGCAGCCCGGGATCAGCTGTGCTTCGAATCTCCGTTCGACCAGGATTTCCGTGGATTGTGGACAAGCGTGGGTTGTGCGCACAGAGCCTCGGATCAAGAGCGGCGCATGCGCTGAAATCCAGGCACCCTTTGAATGGCTGGACGGCGTGCTTAGATATTTGTCCCGCTTTCCCTCCCGGCGCTCAAAGCTCCGTTTCTGCCGTTCAGCAGCGCCTGGCCGTGAGAAAGCAACCGGCCAGCAATCATGGCTGCCGCTGCTTGGACCTGGGTCTCTCTCTGCATCGCAGCCTTTTGGTGAAGGCCCCCAGCATGGGCGCCTTCCCCTCCGTTCCTGGTCAGCAGCAGCTGCTTGACCTGCCCCCGCCCCGCCCCCGCTTCTCTCCTCCCGGATTGCACCAGAGACAGAGAGAACTTCTGCTTCAGGGATATTTCGCTTTTAGGAGAAATCCCAAATCTTCATGCTTACTCCCTGTGTTATAACTAACTCAAAGGCCAGTATGGCTGCCCATCTTACGTGCCATAACTCTTGCGTGTCCACATCACAACACACACTCCAAAACTACGCTCCCCAATGCACAAGCCACCCCAACCGCTGGGCTCATCCCGGTGCTGGGGAGGACGGGGGGGGGGGGGCTTTCTAGTTTGTGCTCTTAGGAAGGCTTCCCGGCCCACCGGGGTTGCTTTGGAGCCAGGCCACCGTCAAGGAGAGGCCGTCCGTGGGGAGGGAGGCAGCCTGCCCAAACTCTGTCAAAACAACTATTCCCCCTACAAACCCCCTCAGGTCCTGCTTCCATTGTTAAAGTGGTTTACAGAACAATTCTGTCATTTTCATTAAAACACTGGAGAAGCTCTGGTCTCTCATCCGGCACCCAAAGGCAGAAATGTGGGAGTGGGGGAGAAAGAGGAAGGTGCAGCCCAAACTTGGGGAAGGGGCATCACAGAAAAAGCTCCACTGCCTGCAAGGAAGATGCCTCTCCCGAGGAAAGCATCCGATGGCCAGAGAGGCAGTAGGAAACCCACCCCCACTTTTGATTCAAAGCTGCCAGGTTCTAATCTGGACAGTGGAAACACTGATTATGTTCCCTAGTGGGGTAATGAGACATCTGAAAGGAAACAACCAAACTTAGAAACCACCAGGTTCAAATGTTCTCTTCCATAGGAATCTGGACAGTTCTGCACATCAAGAATATGTCCTTGCCTGGTGGAAACGTCTAGAAGCAGTGGTTCTTCTACTCTTTGAACGAGGCACCCTGCTCAGAAATCATTTATGTGACTAAAAATGCTTTTCAGCTAGGGCACCAAAACAATGGGTCACCTTGAATTGGAGCAGACATGCAATGGAGAAAAAGGGGGCATGGAGGGAAGGACAAAATAAGCCAAGGTACCCCTAATTGTGTACTCAGGTTTTTCAGGGAGCAGTGGCCTGACCAGCCAGGATTCAAGGAAAGGGTAAGTCAGCTGAAGTATCCCCAGAGCACAATGGCCACTAATGCCAGGGGAACTAACAGGCCGGGCTCCAGACACCAATGAGGCCTGCCTGTCACTCCGAGCTTTCCTGCTGGGGAGCTGGGGCCCCCCTGCTGCTACCCCCAGAGCTTGACTCTGCAGAAACAGCGTGGCTTCAGCCTCTCGCTTCTCCAGGGGACGTGGCATTAATATTTACGAAGTAATTACCAGCTTCTCCCGTTCCTCTGCAGCTCCCTATAAGACATAATATATGCCAGCCATAAATCCCCTTCGGAGGTGCTGTGCCAAGTTGCTCTCGGGCCCATAAAGCAGTGCCGGGGTGTGATGGATCACAGGAGGAAGTGCAGACAAGGGCTGTGAAATGCCAGAGGGCTGAATTAATTGATATTGAGTCCAACCCTCTTATCTCAACTGCTCTCAATAACAATAAGCATGGGCTTCTGTCCCTCCCTCCGGATACGGAATGCAGAGCGAGAATGCGGCAGCCACTCGCTCACAGAGAGCCAGGGCAGGCTGGCAGAAGGGCTCCAGGTGGGGTGGCAGAACCACTCTGGCAGTTCCTCTGCAGGGAATCTGCTGCAGCCGCGTCTCTTGCTGGTGTTGGGGGTCAGGAGCAAGCTCAGCCATTGGCTGGACTCCCGTGAGGTCATAGAAGATTCAAGACCGGAAAAACAGAAGCCAAGAGCCACGCAGGAGGTCTGCTCCTTTCGGACGTTCTTTCTGCTTGGCTCTATGCTCTACGAGCCCCTCTGGCCCACCTGTGTCCTCCTGACCCTTCACCATGAAGGAGGATGAGCAGCAGGAAACTTTTTACCCCCCACCCCCCTTCCTGCCTCTTTTCCTGCCTGGGTGCTCCGGTTGCTTTTCATCTGTTGGAATGACGGGCTCTTTCTAGGGGAGACCAAAGTTTGGTCCTGGTTACCCATGGGGGAGGGGCTTCCACCCTTCCTGGCACATACATAAGTCACACTCACAGCTGCTTCTCTCAACCACCAGGGAGAAGCAATTGCAACATACGCAACTTTATTTCTCATGGCCAGGTAGGCAAGCGTTACTTGTGCTCAGAGCTGCCCCTCCCCTTTTGGTGGAAATGTTTTGCAAACCATCAGAACAAACTGTCCCATTCAGCAGAGGCGGCAAAGCTGGCCAGGCCAACCACCCTCACCTGCTAGCCCCCTCCCCCTCCCAGTTTTATGGACGTTTTGCCCCGTCACGAAATCTCAGGCGATTCCCATTCTTTTGATTTTTAGTGGCTTCTCTCCTGCTGAAGGTGACTCTGTTGTCTCTTGCAATTGCCAGATGCTCCTCAGCCAGGAAGGATCCTTGTTCAGCCTGGGAAGTTGTGGCTAGGCTCATATGACGTGTTGCCTGAGTGAAGAAAACCCCAACCCTCATTCACACGACTGGGCAGATGACCTGCTTTGCATGGAGGAACTCCCAAATCCACCCGTGGGAACAGATTTGGGAGGGAAGAGTAGGGGCTTTTGAAGTGTGGGGTTACCATGCCACCTGCGGAGCTGGTCTAATGGCTGGAACAACTTCATAGGTTCCTGGGCCACCATCGCCCCCCCCCCTTTCAGTTGTGGTCAGGAAGGAGGTGCTGGGCGGAGACGGCCGCTTCAAAGAGGCACCCGCAAAGCCAGTCTCTTCTCTGCCATGGTCAGGAGGAGCGAAAGGAGACCCCCAATGGCTCTGAATCCCCTCCTGTTGGTTGGCTGGTTACATTTAGATGCCGCCCATCTCACTATCAAGCCATTCATGTTCCTGCCAGGCAGAGGAGAGAAAGGGGTCTCTGTGGGGAGGCCAGGAGCTCTGGGCCTTCAGGGACTCACCTAGTAATCCCGCCTCTTCATGACCTTCAGGAACTCCTGCTCGGTCACCTCCCCGTTGCCATCCAGGTCGGCTTCACTAATCATTTCCTGCGGGGCAGAGAAAGAGGGTGGGAGGGAGGCAGGGAGACCCTCTTCAACGGGGCCAGCAGGCTCCCTCGGGGAGGGGGGAGGGAACCACCTGCAGCTCTTCATCCGTGAGGTTCTCCCCGATCTCAGCCGCGATCTGCTTGAGGTTCTTGAAGGCGATCCTGCCGCTGTCCTTGTCCACGAAGAGCTTGAAGGCCTTCAGGATGTCCTCTTTGGAATCGATTTCTGACTACAGGATTGAAGGGGGGAGCTCGTTTCTCTCGTCCCGCAGATCCTGCCCCCCCCCAAGGCTCCCCCGCTCGGCCAGGGGCTTCCGACCCGCTGCCTCCCGCTTCAGAAGCCGAAGTATACGGCACAGCTGCCCCCCTCTCGGGGTGGGGGCCTGGCGGCCCTACCATCTTCTGGGCCATGACGGAGTAGAAGGCGTCGAAGCCGATCTTGCCCGCGCCCTCCTTGTCCACCTCGGCCACGACCCGCCGCAGCTCCTCCTTGGTGGGGTCGAAGCCCAGGGCGCGGATGGACACCTGGGCGGGGGGAGGCGGTGAGAACGGGAAGTGGGGGGGAGGGAGCCCCCGCCCCCCCGCCCCCCCCCCCCCCGGGTAGCCCCGCTCGCCTTCAGGTCCCGCACGTCGATGGTGCCGGTCCCGTCCGCGTCCAGCAGGTCGAAGGCCTCGCGCATCTGCTGCTTGTGGGCCGCGCTGAGCTCCAGCTTCGGGCCGAGCCTCCTCCGCGGCGACGCCGCCGCCCCCTTCCCTCTATGGGCCTGGACGGGCGAGAGCCTCGATGGGAAACCGCCGCCCCCCACCCCGGACTCCCTCCCCTCCCCTCCCCTCCCGCCCAGCCGCCGGCCTCACCATCCGCAGGTCCGGCGCGATCGGCGTTGCCGGGCAACCGCCCGCCCCGCCCCTGACCGGAAACCGGATTCCCCGCCTCCCGCGACTCTCCCAGCCGCCAACCCCCCCCCCCCCCCCATCGAGAAGAAACGAGGCAGAGACGGTCGGTCACCAGTGATTTCATTTGTATTTGTCATCCGGACACAAAAGGCTGGTACACGAGCAAGCAGAGTCCCAACCGCTTCGCCTCCCCTTCCCCGATACACAGCCACGCCCACCTCTGCCCCCCCAAACAGGCAGGGCTGGGAGGCCTCTGCCGCCACCAGGGCAGGTGCTGCATGGGGTGGGGGTCTCCAGGGGCTGCATAGGGAGCCTCTGCTGCTCCAGAGGCCCCTCCCGGCAAACAAAAGCCCTCTTCTTCAGAGCCACTTAAGCAGGAGTGGGACTAACGAAGGGGTTGCTCCAACAGCTCATTAGGGAGCCATCACGCCCCCCTCCCCCCCATGCAGCACTCTCGGTGGGCCCACCGAGGTTTTGCTTAATTGCAGGCAGAGCAAATTAAGTGGGGGAAGGGTCGTTTTTCCCCGTCTGTTCAGTTCTGCCTGTCAAGGCTGCATGCTCCCCGGGCAGGTGGTCAGTGAAAAGCATTTCTGTGAAAAGGGAATCCATACTTACCTGGGGTTGCATTTCTGCTGAAGTCAAGAGGCCCCTCCAAGGCAGGCCAAGAGGCCAGCTGCCCTGCACGTAATTGCTTTGTGGAGGAAGGGCCGGTCCCCTATCCATGGGCCAACCTGGTCAAAGCAGACCTTTATTTTGGAAGTCTGTGCTACAGTGCTATGCCTGCAACTCCATACATAATTATTTTTCCTGAAGGATAAGCATTTGGCACCAGGCTGGGTTCAGGGAAAGACGAGACCACCCCATTTCAAATTCAATTTATCTTTCCTACTGAGCGGTGTGCCGTTCTGAAGCGAACGGACAAGATGAGGCTTTAAAAAAAGCCCTCACCAGAGTCCAGACAGCACACAAAGCCTAAGAGACGTGTCAGACATTAAGGAGGCCAATGTTGGCTCAAGTGGTTTATAAAACCCGTAAAAAAGCTTCACCAGCAGAGATTCCCAGGGAAGAGCAACTCAAGCTAGCTGGAAACCTTGTCAGACCCACACGTGTACCAACAGGAATACCCGAAAACCAATCTTTAAAAAAAGCTCCAGTTCCAATCCACGAAGGAAGATCTAACTTCTAGGGAAACTGAATCCATCCATGAAATGGCAGCTGCCTGGCTGTCCTACACCTTTCCTCGTAGAGCCCAGCCCAGAGACGCCCACCGGGGCCCGGCAGAGCTGAGCGGCAGATGCTTCGGCCAGGACAAGCAGCTCCAGCTCTTCCGTCATGCAGGAGGAAAGTCCGGCTGCGCTCTCCAGTTCCAACCACAGATCCTTTCTGCTAGGAGTTCCAGGCAGAGGAAGGAAGCAGAGGTGAAGTCCCTTTTGGTGGCCTCTGCTCAGGAGCCTCCCGACAGCTTCCACACATGGGCGGGCGACCTAGGCAGATTCGCCACTCTCCAGGGAATTGACGATGTGCTCCGGCTTGTTGCCAGCTGCACAGTGCTCCCACATCTGGAGATAAAGCCGCTCCAACTCCATCGTGTACTGCTTGGTGTTGAACAGGGGGCTGGATATTCTCTGCTTCCAGACCTTGCCACGAATCTTCTTCAGGCTGCAGGGGGAGAACCAACCCTCAATGATTAGAAGCCCATCCCTCAGAAACTCACCCTTCCTCACGTTCCGACTGTTTGGCCCAGGCGTTCCTCCAGTCCCCGGGCCTTTGAAGGGATAACGCTGCGCTTTCAGGACTGAACGCACACTAGCATTCCCACCCCTCAGAAACACACTTACTATTCTAGATCTGTTCCCAGTTTCACCGCAATGTCTTCGTATTCCTGCCGACTCTTTGCGATGAGTTCAAGGCAGCCCAGGCAAGTCAGCTGGGAGGCGGCCACCCGGGAGGCCAGCGTCTCTCCTGGAAGCAAAAGGCAAGAGGCTCACAGCTGCTCGGCCACAGGCCGCTTTCTTGACATGTTGAGGAAGGGACTGGACGGGAAGAGCCTCCCCCCCCCCCAAACTTTACCTGGCATCGTGACCATTGGCGTCCCAGCCCAGAGCACATCCATCCCTGTGGTGTGGCCGTTACAAAGGGGAGTGTCAAGGCAGACATCGGCCAGTTGGCCCCTCCTCACGTGCTCTTCTTTGGGAGCCACTGGGGAGAAGATGATGCGGTTCTGGGGCAGGCCCATGTTCTGAGCATACTGCTGGATATTTGGCTCTCCCACGGCTGGGAATCGCAATAGCCATAAAACACTGTTTGGAACTCGCTTCAGGATCTAAAGGAAGGAAAGACAAAGTTTTAGGCACATGCAACGTAACCTAGACAAAACTCCATCTTCAAGTCCATGTTTTAAAAAGAACCCAGAGAGACCACAGCCAATTACTCACATTAGCCCACATCTGCAGAGTGGACGGGTCAATCTTATAAAGCTGATTGAAGTTACAATAGACAACTGAATCTTCAGGCAGCCCATACTGGGATCGAGTGGTGACAATGATGGTGCGTGGAACCTCCTCTCCAGTTGCAGCTTTGTTGTTGATCTAAATGGAAGAATTCACTCAGGCCTTCCTCTACTGCCTTCCACAAGGCCGGTTCCCTCTTCCGCCCTCCTTCCCCGATCAAGACCCTCAACTGTAGGAGCCCCAGAATCCCAAAACAGGAGGCGGGAGAGGGAGATTTTCACCTGGGTAGTTGCTAATCCATTGCTAATGTTAAATCCGTTTATTGTTATCTGAATTTGTCCACGGTTTATCATATCAATCACAGCTTCCGCAATCGTGTTCATGGGGATGACGGGCATGCTGAGACCAGCACTGCTGTCTGCATTGTCTCCTCCATCAGGACATTTCATCTAGAAGGCAAGAGGGGCAAACCCTAGGTTTTCAGAAAGAGGAAGCAACCAAGCATAAAATCTAGCCAGTCCAACTTCATACACCCCCTCCCCTTCCTTGAAGGTTAGCCTTTTCAGTTCCCCATTTGCAACTTTCTACAAGATGGCCTGCATGTTCATGACTCACCTTTACTATTTTTACATCAGGTAGGCTGTCCAGGAAGGCCTTTAGATCAATGCCGTTCAGAACAATTCGGTTATCATAAATATGCCCATTTGATTTGAAGTCAATAACTGCTTTTTTCTGAAAGAAAAGAAATGCTTTGAGAAGGCTGGAATTGGGGCTTCTGTGAACTTCAGAGGAAACACCGAGAGAAACAAAGCTGGCAGACTCTAGGCTTGCTCGCTGAACCCTACAGTACCTTCAGGTGTGGGAACATGTTTGCATGATCTCCAATGAAGAACGTATTGGGCATGTAAGCCAGCTTTTCGGAGTACTGCTCAGCTACTTCTATGGGTGAAGTTTCTTTGTCTGTGATGATGTAATCCATGAATAAGGCGCCGCTAGTCCCTGGATAGCCCAGCCACATAGCCTAGAAGTGAAAATAAAATGTGACTGGGGTCAAGGTCACCCACAATCCCAACAGTGTCCTGAAAGAACATTCAGAGTTTATAGTCACAAAATAGCAATTATCACAACCAGCCATGGAATCTTTCAGAAAATTTCCGAAGACAACATAGAGCTGATGACTACTTCATATATTTAGTGGCTAACTTAAGAGCAGAATTTTTTTTTTAAATAAATCCATTTAGTCTTAAGTATGCTAGATAAATTGTCTCTATAATCTCTGTATGGCAAGCAGGAAGATCTGAAGACTGAAACAGTTTATTTGTAACACGAAATTTAGGCTATTCCCGTCACCCAATGTCAAGGCAGGACAAACTATTTTTATCACGCAGCAAAATCATTGTTATTCCTTTGTAAAATAGTCTGGATAAAATTCGCCTACCACTTGTACAAAAAAAGTCCCAAGGAAGTAGAAGGTAATTTTCACAGAAAGAAGCCCAGTATGATGTTTGACCAGAAGCATCTGAAGTGACTGCGTTACCTGGATTGGTGCTGGCCTGAGGGCAAACAGCTCGTTCCGGGCTCCCTTGGTGTAGCCGTTCATGTTAATGAGGATATGTATGCCGTCCTGGTGGATGCGATCAGCGGCTTTCCCATTGCACGGAACCTTGGGAGCCAAAATTAAAGCGCGCTGCTAAGCCATCTTTCTGCTTTGCTCAAGGATAGCAACCAACATTCATGGACTGAGGTATCAGGGCAACATTTGACTTTGTTTTCCAAAAATAGAGATTCAAGAAGACATCACAGATTTTGTTGCAACTTCTAAATCTCCAAGCAGAAACATGGGCCAGTTATTCTGAATGCGAGAGTGTGGCCTTTAATTTCCATGGTTGTTAAAACTAGTAGAGTGCATGCCTTGTCCTTCATATTGTGTTGTATTCAACACTGGAACTAAAGTAATTGTCCTCTCAAGCTGAAGACAATGCCCCGCCATCTTTACCCCAAAGCCATGCTCTTCTATGCAGCTTCCCATGCTCAGCCCGATATTCAGAGGTTCTTACCTGAGATAAATCAATGAAATGATTTGCTTCAGCCATCACTTTTACTCGGAAGTTTGTGCCATCATCAGGGCTCAGCGCGTAGCAAAACACCTAGAAGGGAGCAACACTGCAATGCTTGGGACTCAGGATCCCCAGAGGCTGCTTTCCACAGCACGTGATAAAAGAGGGCTGCATTTATAAAAGGCGCAACCCACCACTGCAGGTCAGGGCACCCTATCACAGTCAAGCAAGGTGTCAACTTCCTCGAAAGGCCCCTTACCTCAAATTTGTCTGGGTTGTGCATGCCTGGGATTGACTGCATGAGATGTGACGTGGGGTGATTCCCAAAGTCGGAGCTGACGTAGCCCACACGGAGCCGGCCTTCGCTGGCCTTCAACTCCTTAGGGTGTTCATAGGGGGGCTTGTGAAGCACGTTGATCTGGCAAGGAAAAAAATAGCAGCTACTTATAGTGCATTAAAAAATGCACCTGCCTGTGTCTTCTAAAAGTGAATGCCGTGAAGTGAACCCACCTTGTCCAGACAGAGGTTTCCATGTCGTTCTGCAATAGCCTTTCGGAAGTTATGAGACAACGGGTAGAGCATGCTGTGATGAGGGTGGACGGAAGGGAGTCGGTTCTTCTCCAGCTGATCAGCAACTATGGTAACCAGCTTCTTCATTCGTTCATCATAATCGGTCCAGTCACAAACAATCTTAAAAAGAAAAAGCAGCTGCCTGTGTAGCTTGCAAATACAGAAACGCTGCCCGATTTTCCAAGAATACCACCGAGTCTCCTTACCTGCAAACAGTGGGCCAAATTGCAATAGGCATCAGGGAAGTCGGGTTTCAGTTTCAGAGCAGTGCGGTATGAAGCAATGGCTTCCGGTATGTTCCCTGAATCCTGGAAGCAGAGGAAGAGGAGCTACGTGAGGACAGCTGCTTGCTGCCACAGCCACTAGATGTGACCTGGACCAGACCAAACCAGACCTACCTTGTGGATGGAAGCCAGATTGCTGTGGGCATCGGCAAAGGCAGGGTTTATCTGGATGGCCCGTGTGTAGCACTGCAGAGCTCCCTGGACATCCTGCATCTCCTTTAAGGTGTTCCCCATGTTTGAGTAGGCATCAGCAAACGTGGGGCTGATTCTAAGTCACAGAAAAAGGGGTTGTAAGGAAGGGCACTGTTCACAGCAGAAGAATCCCAGCCATTCCAAATGTTAAAACCTTACCTGATAGCTTCCTTGTAATGCATGAGTGCCTCCTGCAGCTTTCCCTGCTGCTGGAGAACACTTGCTAAATTGGAATGGGCGGCTGCAAATTCTGGGAAAACCTGCAGGGAATGAGATGGCCTTAGTTCTTCCATGAAAATCCCAGTCTCTAGGATCCAAATCGCTTTTGTATCATTTTTAACTTAAAAAGTAATTTATGTATATTGAGTGACATATCCTATGCCTTCCTGGAACTGCCCAGAATCAATGTGTGCAGTGAATTGATCTTCCCACCCTGTTTAGGAACTGTGTGTACTTCACACGCACACACACACACCCTCTTTCCCTTCTATCTCTCCTGCTCTCTGATCTTTCTCTTTCTGCACTAACTGGCCAGCGAGAGGAGAGGGATTTTCAATCTCCCAGCAGAAGCCCCGTAGAAAGAGAAGCAAAATGTAATCCTTTCCAAGAGGTATTCAAATTGTAGAGAATAATCTCCCTCCTTTCCCAAGCTGACAATTCTTAGCCTTCGTTTCTACAATCCATCGCTACCAAATTAAAGGAGGGCGGGCCAGGCTTCTAGGCACAAGTCTGAGGCTGACTGTCATGGATAATGATTGACAAGCTGACCTCGAGAGCTTTACGGTAGAGGCGAACAGCCTCCTCGATATTTCCTTGTTCCCGCTTGATGTTTGCTAGGTTATTGAGGGAATCTGCGTGAGTGGGACACAGGCGAAGGGCTGTGTTGTAACATTCCTCTGCTTCAGCAACCTGTTGAGACAGATGACACAAAGTTTAGTATTTTTTAAAAAGAGAGAAGGACCACACTCTTTCAAAAGTGGCTCCAAAGCTTCCACGATGCAACCGGGCCCACCCTGGCTAGTGAGAAACAGTCTCTTACGCTGCCTTTCTCCTTAAGGGCGTTGGCCAGGTTGCAGTAAGCATCAGGGAAGTGCGGCTGCAGCTCAATGGCACGCTTGTAAGTGTCTATGGCCAAGTCAATCAGCCCCTGTTCATAATAGACGCAGGCCAGGTTGCCATGCACAACTGCATGGTTTGGACTCAGGCTCAGGGCTCTCAGGTAGGCTGCAACAGCTCTAAAACGAGACACCAGAAATCAAGCCGATGATCCTCGGGGAGCATTGCACAAAAGGCTGCCTTGGTCCACCAACATCCCCAGGGGGATAGCCAAGCCCGAGCCTAGGAAGGATTGGTTTTTTGAATTACCTGTCAAATATCCGGGCTTCCTTCAAGACATTCCCCAGATTGATGTAAGCATCCAAGAAGTTTGGGTCAAGGGTCACAGCCTTAGAAAATTGAAAAAAAACGTAAGAGGTTTGTTTTAGACCAGCTTACTGCTTCCTAGTGAAGCAAAGGTAATACTGAAATCACATTTGAAGGCAGTGTCCCTGGAAAGTCTCTCTCATCTCCTCTCTCTAATTTACCATCTTAAGATGACTACATATGTACATATGGGAAAGTAAAGATATGTTGTAGTTGAAACCCAAAGCTAAAAAGCTGACATGCTCTACTCCGCACCGGTTGGCACCTCCTTAAAGCACCTCCATCTTCCCTGGGCTTGTACAGTTGCATGGGGTCTCTGGTTAAGGGTTACTGATAGGTGCCCACACCTATTCCAAAGGGTTTTGTTGTACTTTCTCATGACCATTTTCCCGAGAACAAATGGCTATCATGGGAGCCCAGGAAAAGATGCAAGTTTTTCAAAGACATTGACAACACATATGCTTATTTCTTGGGGCAGTATATCCTGCGACACAAGCTCACGTCAGAGGGAGGGCATAAGGTTGGTCCTATAGTATATTTTACATGAAACAACAACACAGCCATCCTTATGATTTCAACCACCCACCACCCATTTCTATTGTGATTATTACACTGCAGGCCTCCCTCCTCTTCATTATTATTCTTCCCAAAGCTTGGAAGTGATAGAAATCCAGGACTTCCAAAAGCCCTTTTTCTTCCTGATCGCTTCCAATAAGGCATCAATTTTCAGGCACACAAACTGTGTATAGAAGCACCAATTCAACCTTGCTTTTGTCCCGGGAAGCCAGGCTCTCTCCCTCTGTTAAAGCATTTTGAAAATGGAATGTTAATACTCCCGGTTACCTTTTCGAAGTGATGAATGGCAAGCCAGATTTCTCCTTGAGCATTGAACACACATCCAAGGTTACTCCATGCAACTGCAAAATTGGGTTGCGTTTCAATTGCCTTCAAATAACAGGCCTTGGAGGGGTTAAAGATAGATACAAGGGGAGGGAATAATTGCACAAAGAAAATTGAGAAAAACATCGTTAGTATATCTTCTCCAACCCGCCAAAAGTGATCCTGCAGTATAGGCTTGCTTGCGCCAAAACTAAAGGGTTGTAAACAGCTGGCTGATCCTGCGCTGGCGCAAACCAAAACCCGAGGGCAAACCCACCATCCTCAGTTAGACTGATCTGCGCACTGCAATCCTTACTCAGCCCAGGAAATTCCCCGTCCCCCCTCCCTCCCTGACCTCCAGGGTCATTGCATTCCTGTGAAACCCAAAGCAAGCATCAATTGCAGATGCAACACACAGCGGCTTGAAAAGCAAGCGGAGGAGAAAGCATCTAAAGCAGCTGGGTGACGCTTAACCAGGCCTTTCCAAAGGAGCTACCGAAATCAGGCAGCACATGCAACGGATGCCTTTAAGGGGACAGCCCCCTTTCAACTCCAGGGCTCTGCCCTGATCTTGCCTTTCTCCACATCTCAGCGCCACCTTCAGCTTCCAAAACCTCAAATACCAGGTTTGCCCAAAGGTTCAGGTCCCTGCAATGCAAGCGCAAGACGCCGCAAGCGCTCCCTAACAGCGCGCCGCTGCGCTATCGCTGCAAACTGCACTGTGTAGAACGGCCCCGGAGACTGTGAACGGCCAGCCAGACTGATTAATCTACCAGAGAGGCCTCTGTGAAAACTGTTAGTGTTCAATTTGTGTCTGAAATCTGAATGCACTTGCAAAGCCAATTTTATCGAAAATCCTACAGCACAGGGCTCAGGAAGCCACGCAGTTAAAGATGAATCATATCTGATCAACCATTCACAAGGGCACAATCGCACGCAAGGCGCATTTCCGCTGCGCAGCCTTTGCGCTACTGCAGGATCACAGCGCAGCATCATCAGAAGAGCAGAACGCTGCAATCCAAACAGAAGAAAAAGGAAAAAAATGAACAACCAGGAAGAGTTAGAAGCTTTAACTATAGTAACTCCAATTATTTTTTTTTTACATCTTTAATTTACTTTTACAATATATCTTTGAAAGAATTGTGGCTAGGACTATAAAATATTCTCTAACATTACTTGTTGTACATTAAATACTTAAACTGTTTCTGAAGCCACAAGACAGAAGATTCAGGCATGGAGGCAAATGGTTTTGCTGTGGCAGTTACAAACCCGTTACCATATTTCTCATGTGAGTTTTCGGTGCGTTCCTTGCTGGAAGAGGAGGAGGAGGAGTGTGTCTGCCCTAGATCCAGGCCTCGAGCTCCCTTCAGCGAGGCACCTTACGCATGGAATAGGAGGTTTCACCCACCTGAAACCTTCTAAATACAATATCAATGGTGAAAAACCAAAAACAAGAGAGAAAATAAAACAAGATCATTAGTAAAAAGTTCAACAAAGCAATTGAAAATCTCTGGATATGTCTAACACAAGGGTTCAGGACAGTTTTCTGTAATATGGGAGACATGCAGACGGGAAGGGGTTAATTGGGGAAACTGCAAACAGCAGGGCAGTTGGAAGAAAGGCTCTGAAATTTCCACAAAACTTAACGTTTTCCTTGAAATAGCAAATATTCTTGCTGGTTTGATCTTACAAATGCACTGACAGCCAAAGAAATACATTGCAATTTATTTCAAGTATGTGTATTATCTTGACGTCTTTCGTTATCTTGCCCTTTTTTACTGGAATTCTCACAGAAACAGAGTCACACTTTCAAACTAGGTGTCTCCAAGCTCTGAAATAAAGAGGTCAGCAACCTAAGGCAGGCGCAGTGTCTTGGCCTATACCAGTCACACTAAAAGCTGCAGTGAAGTGCAGTTCACGTTAGCTGTCCACCCGACAAGCTGAGCATCGCTGGTCTTCTCAAAAAGACATTTCACGCCCACCAGCATCCCTTTCAAGGGCAGCTCCATGGCCCAGCTTGCAAGGCCCAACCGCCAGCCCTTCGGGCAAGCCAAGTCCCCTCCCCCGCCCAGAGGCACAGCGGTCAGCCGGACAGCTACACTCTTCATACACTCCACTTGGTAGCATGCGCGCGGGGCTTGAAGCGAAGGACTGCCGCGGAGGTCCTTCTGGTTCCTCCACACTCCTCACCCCTGCTGCGCAAATGCGTAAGGTGGCTTGTAACAAGATAATTCCCGGTTGTTTTCCTTTTTTTGCATTCTAAGTTTTTGTCATGCCAAGAGCCTCGAAACCCATCCTGGTATTCAAATTCTTGGTTGGAAACCAGACTGCTAGAAGCCACCTTTCCACTTAATGTAGCAAGTTTTTCTTTGATCAGGTCATTTTCCAAGCAAACCAACACCTTTATTCAACATTTGGGCAAAACCCGATTGTTTCGAAGAACCCAACTGCAACAATGCTGTTTGCTAGCCTTTCTTCCATGAACCATGTGGGGGCAGGGGGAGGGGAAGGGTTAAAGAATCTCTTTAATGCCATATTCATAGGGTAACATTTGATAAGGTTCTTCTACACTTACAAGCCACAAAGGACTTTAGAAGAGCATTCACAGGAAGCACGGACTAAGTCACTGGCTTGGCATCAGCAGGCAAGCCTCAGTTTGGGACCCATGTTATTTCCAGATCAGAGAGTAGTGGCGCCCCTGCCAGTCACTTCACCATAATGGATAGTCTAGTTCTGCAGCAAGACTCAGTGTTCAATTTCTCGCCTTAAAGCAAGGGTTAACATGGGCATGCCATATCTTGCCCTGCCACTACTCTGGGGCAATTCAGAGCCTTCAGCTTTCAGCCACGTCTTGGGACTCTTGGAGGTCAGCGGAGAATGGAAGACTTGGTGCAAGCGTTCACATAGTTCAAAAGACTGATTCTACAGAACACCTACCTTGGCTTCTTCCAAGCGACCCAGGGCTTTGAGCAGATTCCCCAGGTCACTACGCACACAGTACAAGTCCTGAAAAGCAAATGGGTTCGGTCACCGCCAGCATAGCCGATCCAGATCAACAGATCAGAAATGGAAAATGAGACTACTGCAATAAAAAAAACCTAATCGACAAAGTTTCTAGAGTACTTTTAATAATCTTCTGTAAAGGGGAGGACTGGAAGGTGTCAGTTGGAATCATAAAGCAAGTCTGCATACAACATGTCTCTATAAAATTATCCTGCTGGATAATAGACCTTCATATAGCTTTCACCACACAGCTTCTGCACTACATATTGGAATTTACTGGAAGCATGAGATTACGGGAAGAGTGGGAGAGATGCCTAAATTAATGGACGGCACCCATCCTTGCAGAAGATGAGAACAAGCTGTTCAAGGAAGCAGCAGGGCAGGATAGCGAATAGAAACTCGTCTGAATACCAATTCTCCCAACAGGATGGACAGGAGCTGTTACCCAAGGGCGGCTTCTCAAGGGCACCACACTGGGGAATGCTGGTTCAAACAAAGATCAACGGTCCACCCACAGAGCAGCCTTAAGCGCACTACTGTCACTCACACAGCAGTAAAAGGTGTTTAGGTGCAACCTTGAAGGGCCTTTTCAAACTTCTTTTGGAGAAAAAAGCTTTTCTGAAGGATTGGCACCATCTCTACTCACAGGGTTGTACTGCAGGGCAGAAACGTAGGCCTGCACTGCCCCTTCCATGTCTCCTGCAGCTACCAAAGCAGCAGCGAGGTTAATGTATCCATCAATGAAGTCTGGCTTGAGGCGAAGAGCATGCCGGTAGTGTTCGATGGCCTCCTGCAGCTGTCCACGTTCCTTGTACACATTTCCCAGATTGGAGTAGGCTTCTGCCAATAAGGGATTCTGCTTGATCGCCAAAGTGCTGAAGTGAGCAGACCTGGAGAAGATACAAAGCAAAGATTTATGGTGCCTTTATCAAAGTAGTAATTATTCACTGGATTTGTGACAGTTTAAGAACTATCTAAAAAATCCAAGTTCAGCATTTAAAAAGGTCATTTTAATTGTGGATTTTAAAAAAATTGCCTGCAGGTGGCCACAGTGAACTGCCACTCATTAGAGCACCTCTGTCCATCTTTTTTTTTTTTTTTGAGCCTGAGGGCTACACAATTGGGTAGCTGTAGCAGGCTGCACACATGTTAACTTTATTGCTTCCAGTGAGCCCTGGAACTTTAGGTGAAATACAGGATTCTCTGAAAACATGTGGTGTGGCATAGAAGCTGGGTTTACACTTAAGGCATCCTGCTGAAGAGAACGATGAGCAAAAGCTACCTTAATCTAGAACACTGGGACAGGGCACATTATCCTCAGTCTCTTTCTCAACAATTATTACAGCAGCAGCAATCATAATCTCATATGCATGGCCTTAAGAACCAAGGTCTGCTGATACACAATAGAGTTGTGGTCATAAGTTTACATCCCCTGGCAGAATTTATGATTTCCTGGACATTTTTCAGTGACTATGAATGATAACACGGAAACCTTTCTGATCACACATTGATTATTGTGGCCTGATAACATGCACACAGGTTGACACAAAGGGCTGTGAATGGCTATTAAAGGTAACCATCCTCACCTGTGATCTGTTTGCATGTAATTAGTGTGTGTGTATAAAAGGTCAATGAGTTTCTGGCCTCCTGACAGACCCTTGCACCCTTCATCCAGTGCTGCACTGACGTTTCTGGATTCTGAGTCATGGGGAAAGCAACAGAATTGTCAAAGGATCTAGGGGAAAAAGTAGTTGAACTGTATAAAACAGGAAAGGGATATAAAAAGATATCCAAGGAATTGAGAATGCCAATCAGCAGTGTTCAAACTCTAATCAAGAAGTGGAAAATGAGGGGGTTCTGTTGAAACCAAACCACGGTCAGGTAGACCAACTAAACTTTCAGCCACAACTGCCAGGAAAATTGTTCGGGATGCAAAGAAAAACCCACAAATAACTTCAGGTGAAATACAGGACTCTCTGAAAACATGTGGTGTGGCTGTTGCACTGGAAGAAAGATGGGCTGCATGGTCGAGTTGCCAGAAGGAAGCCATTACTACGCAAATGCCGCAAAGTAACCCGCTTACAATAGGCCGAACAGGCCAGAGACAAGCCTCAAATCTTCTGGCATAAAGTCATTTGGAGTGATGAGATCAAAATTGAGCTTTTCGGCCACAACCATAAACGTTACATTTGGAGAGGAGTCAACAAGGCCTATGATGAAAAGTACACTATTCCTACTGTGAAACATGGAGGTGGATCGCTGATGTTTTGGGGATGTGTGAGCTACAAAGGCACAGGAAATTTGATCAGAATTGATGGCACGATGCAGTATGTTATCAAAAGATACTGGAGGACAATTTGCATTCATCAGCCCGGAAGCTATGCATGAGACGTACGTGGACATTCCAACATGGCAATGATCCTAAACACAAGGCCAAGTCGACCTGTCATTGGCTACAGCAGAATAAAGTGAAGGTTCTGGAGTGGCCATCTCAGTCTCCTGACCTCAATATCATTGAGCCACTCTGGGGAGATATCAAACGTGCAGTTCATGCAGGACAGCCCAAGATTTACAGGACCTGGAGGCTTTTTGCCAGGAAGAATGGGCAGCTTTACCACCTGAGAAGATAAAGAGCCTCATCCACATATACCACAAAAGACTTCAAGCTGTCATTGATGTTAAAGGGGGCAATACACTGTATTAAGAACTGGGGTATGTAAACTTGTGATCAGGGTCATTTGGGTAGTTTCTGTTGTCATTATGATTGAAAAAGAGTAAACACAGTTGATTGATAATAAATGGCTTCAACCAAACACTAACCATGAGTGAAAGAAAAGCTTTCGTGTTATCATTCATATTCTCTGAAAAATGGCCAAGAAATCATAAATTCTGCCAGGGTATGTAAACTTATGAGCACAACTGTATATCTTTCGTCATGTATTACAGTAATAAGACAAAGAAAACCTCTATCACACAAACGGTATTTCCCAGAACAATGAGATCCTGTTCACACACACACACAAAACTAATGTGTCATCTAATATGAGATGCACTTTTTAATACTGTATTGTTTTTGGATTCCTGAGAAGCAGCTGGTTCAGAAACATTCTGTTTCAGTTCAACACTTCTTGCTATTTCCCAATTCTGTCATGTTACCAGAAATTTTAGTTGAAGGTAGGATGTACTTGCAATGGGGCTTCCTGCATATTTAATATATTTTGAAATATTCCATCAAATTTAAACAACGCAAAAAACTTTTGGGGAGAGTTGAGTGGGAGCATTAGAATGCCATCCTGGTGCCCAGCGCCTGTCTTTCTAAGCAGTGCCCTAAGCAACGGGCTGAAAGGGACCAGCTTCCTTACCTGTCCAGTCTGCGGCACTGGAAGTGAATGGAGGACAGCAGTAAGAGCACCCCCGTGTTGTCAGGCTCTTGGCGCCAAAGCTGCATGCAGTGCCTCTCGGCTGCTTCAAAATCTCCTGCTTGATACTCCCGGTGAGCCAACTCCGCTAACCCTTGGAAGGAAAGCATACGTTTCGTTGGTTCTGAAGAATCACCAAAACATTCAGGGGAGGGGGAGGAGGAAAACAAAAAGTTAGAAAATGGGTAAACAATGGATAATAAAAATGGGTAAACAATGGTGTACAAATTAAAAGATGAAATGCCAACATCCAAGGGGTATTTGATGATTAAAGACAGACATATGACTTCCTAACTTAATAGTGAATGATGGTAAATGTCAGGCTGCAAAGATATCGATCCTTTCCTTGTCTAATAACTCTCCCCTCCGCCCCCAATCTTGGCATCTTCAGGTTTGCCTCAGCCATCACCCAGACTGTCTGTTTTAGGCTTGGTGGCAATCTTTCACAAACACTTTCTTTAAAACAGGCCAATGTTAGGAATATACCATCATTCAACACAAGTCTTAATGTTAAAATCAAAATGTTCCATGTGAGAAAATAAAAACATGATTCCATGCAATGAAATGATCGCATACAGCAGGTATTGTTATCTGCCAAATAAACTTAACATTGCTGAGAAGACCTCCAGACTTTGTTCAGAGAGAGCTATAGACCACTGGTTTTCCTGTGTGTTCATCAGCTCCAGAGCAAGATTCTTTTTCTCCCCAATAAAATCAGGAGAGGGGAGATAATGAAACTCAACATTTGCTGGACTTGGAATCAGATTTTTCTAATACCCTTGAAAATTAAAACACTGAATGGAACAATGCCTAAAATTAATTCAAGCCTGATAAGCTGTTATGAGCTAAAGTGAATTATTTATCACAAGCTACAGTATTACAAATAGTAAATAAGCCAAGTTTGATGAAAAGCTGAACTCGAAGATGTTATCTTCAGAGAAGAAAAGGAAGATTTGCACAAGCTTTGAAAACAGGCTCATAAAAGCTTGCACAACACTCCTCTGTAATTTTCCATCAAGATGGTAAGTTAGCAAATAAATCACGGAATCAGAATGCCCACACTTTAAAAAATAATGCAATTTCAACAGCGTATTTTTAAAGCAATTAAAAAAAAAGAGATTATCACAGGCCTCAATGGATGAGGAGTTGCTAAATATTGGGGCCCACACAGAAATTTATAAGAAAAAGTCCAATTCTTTTCCTTTTAGCTGTTTTTCATCTGAACCATTTCTAACCTGCCCAAAGTGATTTATTCCAGTACCTAGCATATAATTGTATCTATTTAAAAGGCAGGTAAAAATCACTTGCCCAATTCAATAGAATTTGTTGGATAATTTTGATCTGTCTTCAACTCTTTAGCCACTTGAGAACAACCTTATACTATTATGTAATGCAGCAGTAAGATTCTATAGATTAAAAATTCATCTAGAAACCCTAGGAAGAAAACATCCACAGGACTTGTCTATAACAATGAAGTAGGAACTGAATACAAGCACCTCAAATACAAGGGTTATTCTTTATCCCCTTGCCATGCAAACTAAATTTTTTTAAAAAAGTTTTATCAGAAGAAAGGTTATCATCTGTGGGGACAAGAGCCACACAGCAGAGGCGCAATTCCTTTTCTAACAGTTAAGACCACACACTAATCTTTAGAAATGAATTAGGAAATTTCCTTTAAATTGCGGTTATACTATTTGAAATGTTGAAACATGAAAAATTATACAGCATTTCATTATTTTCATTTGTGTGCATTGTATTCCTACATGAATTTGTTTCGCTTATGGTAAGAAGCCAAACTTGCCCTATCCTTATCTACCCGCTACATACGGCCCTAAGCAGGTCCCAGCCCAAGGCTATTAGCTAGCAGCCGCTGCCCTGGATCGCCAGCCCTGGAGGCAAGGCAAGGGACGACCCTTCGGCGTTGAAAACAAGGACGGGAAGCCCCCCGCGAGGGCCCGAGCCTGCCAGGCGTCGCAATTGACCGTCCTCTGGGCAGAAGAGTTCTCCGACCACCATTAAACCACAACCACCATTTTGTTGGGAAGGGAGCTGTGCAGCGAGGGAGTCCTAAAGGCTCCTTTAGCTGCCCAGAGGCTGCATGTCGCCTTTCCGGGGCGCCTGCGGGAAGCGCTCCTCGTGTCCGGGGCGCCGGCCGCTGGGAAAAGAAAAAAAAACACCGCACGGGCCCACTGCGCATGTGCACGCGGGGTCCCGCACCTGCCCTCCCCCCCCCTCGGCCCATCAGCGACCCCCCCCCCCCCCGCCTCCGGAAAAGCCGGCGGCCCATCCTGCTCGTCCTTCTGCGAGGCCATTGTCAGCGCCGGGAGGCTTTATAGCTGCGGCCCTCGGAGCCCCCCACGTGCTCCCGCCGCACCTAGGGAAAAACGCCGGCTGTCCCGAGGCCGAAGGATTTTTCCCTCATGGCGGCTACGAAGAGCCGCTTCTGCTCGACGGCTCGGCGCTCCGGGCCTCTCGGCGCCGCTCCAGTCCCCGGAGCCCTCGAGGCAGGGACGGCGCGGCTCTTCCCGGCGGCCCAACCTCCCCCTCGAGGGCGACGGCGACCCCAGAGGACTCTCCCGCCCGGGCAGACGCCTTCTCGGAACCGCCGCCGGCGCTACGGAGCCCGCGAATGGTGGGAGGCGCGGGCGCGGCGACAGGTACCTGTGCTGTCGGCCACGTTCCCCACGGACGCCGCCATGGCTCCGGCAACCGCCTCGCTGGCAATCCGCCTCGGTCCCCGCCGGCTCCTTCGCGCCTCCTCAGGCTGCGGCTCCCGAAATGGCGGCGCGCAAGGAGACGGCGCCCGAGCGAAGCGCCTCGCCGGACCTTCTTTCGCCTGCCACGAAAATAGCCCCAGGACTCTGGGTGGGGGCAATTTGGCTCCCTCCCTCCCGTAAGGACGAGGTTTACGGGAAGGGCGCTGCGCGATCCGCGGCTTCCTGTCTCTCGCGGTTCCAACGGGCCCCAGGTAGAAAACGCAGCTCTCCAGGCACCGTCGACCGTAGTCCTCCGCCGGAAACTTCACTGCGCAGAACGCATGCGCCG
Source organism: Ptyas mucosa (assembly GCA_012654045.1). NCBI lineage: Eukaryota > Metazoa > Chordata > Lepidosauria > Squamata > Colubridae > Ptyas > Ptyas mucosa. The sequence goes on from WNWU01000055.1 coordinate 532,600, forward strand.
TAGCTGGGGGGGCGGGGCGATCGCGGACGGGAAGGAAAAGGGCGGGAATTCGATTGCGACACAGCAGGGGGGAAGGGCGCCGCAAGGGGGCGGGGCTCCGTTTCCCCACCCCTCCGATGGAGCGCAAAATGGCTGCCTCTTCTTGGCAAGTGGGGAAGGGGGGCAACGGTGTTGATCCCCCCTCCCTCCCGTCCGCCCCCCCTCCCCAAAAGCAAGAGGACCCTGGGGCATTCCAAAAAGAGGTTTATTTACAGTTGGGGGAAAATGTCCACATGCTGCTAGCTCCCTCCTGACCCCCCCCCCCCAAATAATTTAGCGCCAGGGAAGCCCTGGTGAGTTGTGCTGCTTTCCCAGGGACGCCAGTGGGACACACACACACACACACACACACACACACACACACACACACACACACGAGTCCAGGGCTGCAGGAAGGACGGTGGTTGTGCCCGTTCAGAGGCCGGAAGGAGAGCAAGAGTCCAAGGCTGCCAACTCCATGCCAAGCCATCCTCACTGGTCAGAATCCAGATCGCTGTCTCCCGCTATGGAGTGAAAGTCCTCGCTGTCGTCCTCGTCCTCCGACAGATGGACCTGGCTTAGCACGCTGGGGCCGCATCGCTGCTCTTCCTCCTCTTCCTCCTCCTCCTCCTCTTCCTCCTCCTCCTCTTCCGAGAGTTCGTACCCCCCCAGGCTACTAAAACTGGCATCGCGCGTATTGGACTTCGGGCCTGGCTCCTCGTAGCTGCCGTAACTGGAAAAGAAACAAGAAGGGTCCCTTATCTGTCAAAGGAAGGCAAACCGTTAGGATTCTTCTGCTGAACGATGGGCTGTCCTCCTCACCTGGCATTGCTGTCTTCCATGGCGTGAGAGGCCTCTCCTCCAGCTCCCTCGTAGGACATCATGCTCTCCTCGTTGTCCATGCCCATCCGCGTGTTCTCTTGGAGGACGTGAGGCTGCTTAGGCCGAACTGCACTGGGTTCCACATCAGAATCGCTCCCGCTCTCACTAAGCTGAATAGCTAGGAGACACAACCAAAGGGTCACTCTGATGCTGTCCCTTCGCTTGCCACCAACAGGTTCTCCGCCCTGTCAGTGCCGGGGGCTTCCTGGACATTTACTTCCTCAGCACCATCTCACTAATTGTCTGGCCTTCGAAGTCGGCTAAGCAACGCCACCACCAAAAAGAAACAAAGACTTCAGCAGAGTTGTGCATTTCCACAAAGGCTGCCAGGCACACTGCCATGACTCGAATCAACAAAAACAAAAATATCAGAAAAAGATGGCTAATCATTGGAACTACTCCAATAAACAGTTTTTTTCACATTAAGTACTGTTTATATTATCGTTATCTTTATATATTTTACAGAGAACATCAATTACTGGGTGATATAAAAATATTAACAGTAAATAAACAAAGCACTTCCCTAATTGCTCCCATGGTGACTGTCCTATTCTTCCAATTCACAGGCTCTCTTTTTTCTCCATTTATCTAATTGCGCCTTCATTTTTCACCACAGTATCGGAGACACTCCCCCCACCCCCCTTTCCTAAAAATCCCGGGCCAGGAGGGCAGTGAAGCCTTTTTCCAAACTGATCTGACCCAAAGAAAACTCCCTGTACTCAAATCTGCATCCCTTTCCGTTTTGCACTTAGCCTCCGTTCTCTCCCCTCCCCAGTTCTACCCCGGTCTCAGATCCAAGAAACACAGAAAGAGGGAGCGAGGGAGGATGCCTTCCTGGGTCTTTCTCTCTGGAACTAGGAGTATATAGAACAAACAAGGGCACCACAGTTCCTGCCCCTTTCAGAACTCACACGAAAAGGGATTATCGCCCTCCTCCTCATCGCTGCCATCGTCGTCCTCCCCATCTGACATGAGCAAGTCTTCATAGAGCACACTGGCCTGAGGCTGCTGAACCGAGCCTTCTTCCTCATCAGCCAGGTCCCCATCCGCATCCTCCACTTCCTGTCACAGAAGAGCAGGAAGGAGAAGAGGCGGTCAGAAGCAGAAGCACATCAAAAGGACACCTGGCTTCCTTCCCACTGACACGGTGCACCGCCAATGCCAGCTCTTCCTAAAAACTAATTGCTTTGGCTAGCATTCCATCCGCTGCTAATAGAATCACTCCGGAGGGCCCTGCACTGCCTCAGCTTCTGCCATGAGAGCAGAAGCCAACAGGTGAGCTACAGGTGGGGTCACGGATACTCACTGGGGCTGGAGTCTTAGGTTTCCCATCCTCATCCTCATCCAACCCTTCAATATCTACGTCAGAGTCTTCCTCGCCCAGCCTACCTTGGCCCTGCCGCATCTGAGTGAGGAACACAGAGATAACGCCACTGAGGAAGGAGCAGGCACGGGAGGGACAGACGCTTTTAAAAGAGGCCAGCCAAGCCACCAGGGTGGGGGGCACTTCCTGGCTGGCCTTGTTCTGCTGCCTCCACCAGGGCAATGCCTGCCTGTGCTGTGGGGCTTTACCCTTTAGACTAGCTGAGCAACAGGTCCCAAGCCCTAAAGCACACAGTGCTGGGCACCCTGGGCACCAGCTTTCTCTTCCACAGCCTCGCAGCGGCCTAGAGACACAACTGCCTCCCTGGACTGGAAGAAACCGACTTTGCGCCAGCTGACAAAACTCACAAGTGGACCCCCACTAAAGCCCCTGAGGAACATGTCCTCCCCATTCCTCCTTCTCAACTTTCTCCCTCTCCTTTGTCTACAACACTTAATTATATCCAACACATTAAAAAAAAGAACCATACTGGGAAAAACATGTTTGTCCCAGGTTAGCTAGGCTACATTATTATCTTTTCCAAGAAATGTTTTCCCCCACTGTTTTCAACCTGAGCCCTCCATTCACTACTACAAGGATTGAAATGACCCTCTGCATTTCTGGCACGTGTCTTTTCATACTTGAACGAAACCAAGAAAGGAGCAACGATCTGGCATTGCAAAAGTTTCTGGATGTTCAGAAACATTCCTCACTTAATGTGAGCTTGGAGCCCAAAGGCAAGCCATGAATGAAGTAACAATAATGGGGACTCCTCTCTGTCAACAGGCCCGCGTCTCATTTCTTTTCCCGGCTGCTCCAAATAGAGGAATCCCTTTCCAAGGCTTTTCAAAGCAAAGAGATAGTTGCACCCATCATTCCTAGAAATTACTATCTGATCAAACAAGGCCTTTTGCGAGAGATCTTCTTCCACACTTTTGGCCAGGAATGAGAAGGAAACTACCGCCCTTACTGTGCCATGCCCTATTTCAACATGTCTGCCCTCGATCCACAGCTCCTGTGGGAAAGCTATTTTTCCTTTCTGCAGCCAGCGCCCCTCTCTTTTCCTGCGGAATCCTCGGGTGCGTTTCTGACCTGTGCAGACTGCTTTTCGGGTGTCGTGGTGGGTGTGTCCATAGCAGACAGATTGCTCTCATCTTGGTAGACGGACGCATCCCGGGACATACTGAGCGAGGTGTTGGTATCATACAAATCGGGTGGCTACAGGGCGTTTGAAAGGAGGAAATCACGGGAGTGCAGATGAGATACGAGCTTCCTGAGGTGCTTTCAGAAATGAGCCCCTCTCTTCCTTCTCTTAGCTATCCTGAATCAAGCAGGCTGACTGTGAGAGGCTGGAGCTCAGACCCCTATTCAGAAAAAAAGCGCATTCCCATCGCTTCCTCTCTCTCCGACTCACTGCAAGAACAGTGAAAATGACGGCTCTTCCCTTACTGACCCACATTCCCAGTGAAGGACAACCAGTGAGTCATTTCTGCGTTCATTCCTATTGGTTATCTTTCGCTGCTTGGTTGACCTTTTTCTATTTTGCTTTCAAAGCCTTGGCTGAAAAGAGTCTGTGAAGCCAGTGCAGCCTTTCGGTCACTTGCCAGGCTCTCAGCAGCTGCATCACCTCCAATCCTGTTCTGACCGGAGAGCTGGAGAAAGCCTGGGAAGACCCTGAGAGAGCTGGTGGACCATCTAATGGGTCTTCTATACGAGGGAAAGCCTGAGAAACAGTTTTGGTGGACAATCCTGGCAGGAACTAAACAAGGAACAAGGACAAGGAAGCAGGGAAAGGCCCAGAAGAACCAGCAATGGGCTACAACTGAACTGGATCTCCCTGGAATGGAAAACTGCTCTGGGATCCCTCCCCGCTCCAGCTCAACCCCCACAGGTACAAGTCAATTAAAGTCCGTCCTGGCTTTCTCTCCACCAAGCATCTCCTGAGCTAGGAGTCGACCTGAGCTGTTACACAGAAACCTGACCAGATCAAGAATAGCTGCAGCCCCATCCCACCTCACCCTCTCTGGTCATAGACATACTCACCTGCGGCGTGTAGGGCCCAGGAGTCATGGGGTCCAAGCTCTCCAGGTCAGCCTCCTCCAAGGCTGCTTCTTTGGCAGTCGAAATGTCTCTTTCAAGCTGAGTCAGGTGCTCATCATACTGAAGGTGAGAGAAAGAGCAACATTTGCAGAGCTGCCAAACTGAAAGCAGCGTTTGATGGATTCAGAGCAGGGCCCCTTACCTCCGCTAAGGTCTGGTAGCAGATGTTCACAATCTCCTGGGCTGTTTTGGTGTACTGGCTGTCCGGCCCTGCATTGAAAAGCCCAGTCAAAGGACCTCCAAACAAAGGGAGAACTGGCTTGCCAGGGAGCAGAGAAGGCTAGGCAACCTCCACCAGCCAGCAAGGCCTCCTCTCGCTCTGCCCGACCCCACGGAGCAAAGGGGAGCCTGGCAGCGAGGCTCCGGAGTCAGCAGAGGGCAGTGAGAAATGGCTTATTCTAGCCAAGCAAATTTTCAGGGGTGGGGGGTCCAAGGGTGGCCTTACACTCTGGCCAAAGAAAGCTCACCATTGTATTTGATACTATTTCCAAGGATCAGGTTCACATCATCCAGGAAGACTTCTCGGTTCTGGTACTTGTGCTTGGAGATATTCTGGAAGAAATCAGTGGACTGTAGGAAGACCCCAGACCCCAAGCGGCACATCCAAAGGCCTCAGAGACCCCTTAAAACTGCCCTGGTGTGTTTCCATTTGCCACCATCTGAGGCAACACACCCAGGAAGGTATTGGAGATAGCCCTTCAGATGTTTAGGAGAGCAACCCTCATGCCTTCTCCTGATCTGCATCCCCTCTCTGCCCGTTTTTGACCTTCAGATCCGGAGGGCACCCAGGGCAGCTCTTGGCTTCAGCCATCCTCAAGGCTCTTCTTCCATACATGCCTACATACCTTGCGGATAGTCTCCAGATCCATTGGGCTGACAATGACTTTGTAATAATCTGGCACAAATTTCTTATTAACAGGATGATGGAATGGCCAAGACTGAAAGCAAAGAGGACACCGACAAAGAAATTAAGAGGAGCTTCTGCAAAACTTCCATTGAAAGCAAAAGGAATGCCTGTTTCCCAACAAATCTTTTTCTTTCTTTTTTTATAATAATTTTTATTCAACATTTTTAACCTTTAAAATCACAATTACACTATTATAGCTTTCCGTCATCAGAATTTTTAAATTTCAACTTATCTACAGTTTAAATTTTTGTACAAAAATCCCTGGCTTTGGGACATGTCCACCACATGTGGTAGTAGGTCCCTTGTTGGTGGTTAAATTTCCAGCAATTTGGTGGTCAATTGGGAAACATTTTGACCAATCTCGCCGGGGTAAATGCCATCTATAAAACATTTTATAAATGTTCTCCTTGTATGCCAACAAATTCCCAACAAATCCTAATTCCTCCTGTGCTAATCTCACCAAAAGGTAGGGAGGAGGAATGCTCCAGAGCAAGAATGTTTTTTTCTAGCTGCCCATTAAGGTTCGCGAAAACTAACATTGCTCAAGTGCAGTTCAGGAGGAAAGGCTGTTGATGAACTACCCCAAGGCAGAAGTGGGTCTCCTGGGAAGCAGGGGTTCTGCCTCCTGACATCTCCAAGAGCCCCCCCCCCAGCCCCCCTCCGCCCATCTGCCACGGGCACACCTACATCAGGAACCACCTTCATCTTCTGGGTCACAATGTTGTCCAGAATAAAGGAGAAGGCTACTTGGTCATCATCGTCCAGAAGGGGATTTATGGCCTTCTCCAAACGAGCCAATTTATCTTCTTTCTGAAATGACATTAAAGTTCAGGAAGCAAGAGTTATGGAGACCAACATCCTTGAACCAATTCCAGCTTCACTTGTTATAGTTATATCCAGCTTTACTGAGAGCGTATGCACCAAGACAAATTCCTTCTGTGTCCAATCACACTTGGCCAATAAAATTCTATTCTATTCTATTCTATTCTATTCTATTCTATTCTATTCTAT
>WNWU01000055.1:538890-559546 GCA_012654045.1 Ptyas mucosa
CTATTCTATTCTATTCTATTCTATTCTATTCTATTCTATTCTATTCTTATTCTATTCCTATTCCTATTCCTATTCCTATTCCTATTCCTATTCTTCTAGTATTTTACCATCCAGACTTCAATTTTTCTTATTCTGCTCTAACTTTTCAACCAGTAGCTTTTCAAACACTGAAGCCTCCCATTCATTATGGGAACCAAATTGCTGCTCAATTTTTCCAGAAATTTTGACTGATTTTTCCATGCCCCAAAAGCTAATTTTTTACACACATTCAATGGCACACAGTACACTTTTCCTTTTTAATTGTGGGAATACTTTTAAACTGAAAAAAAAAGCACAGCATTAGAATTTGCTGACTTCAACAAGTAAGATCAAGTTGGAACATTTAGTATGCCATGTCTGTGCCCTCTGATCTCAAACAGGTATCCCAAGGATTGTCCCCCTATGCTGAGCTCTTTGCCCAGACTTCAGCAGGTGGGCACTTTGACCTAGAGGCGGCAAGCAGCAAATGTGCACAGTTTTCTGTGATCTACAAGTGCCTGTTGAAGCTTATTAGTGCTTTAATAACAGCATTATGAAGCTTAATTAAAGCTTCAGCTCAGATGTTCATTCTTTCTCCCTTCAGACGAGACTTGCCTCTTTCAGTTTCTGGTCACAGAGGTCCAACATTGACTGGGAAATCTGGGTCAAGGAGTGCTTTGGCCCTGCAAATACAGAGCGGACATAAGACTGAGGCAAGTTTCCAGTGCCCCAACCCTTCTCGCTTTGGTTACGTTTATAGTATTGTCATCGGTAGCAATAATATTTAGCGTATTCATAGTAGCAGAAACAAAAGCAAATAAAAAAATCAATAGGAAAGCAAGCCTTCCTTTGTGAGGGTCTTATTGAACAGGAAAGAAATCTATAAATGTGTAATCAAAAAATAGATATTCGTATTCCACTGATAGCAAGAAGGATTAATGGCTCTGAGGCTCAAGAACTGAGAACATTGATGATACTTCCCATGGAGGGTCACAGAGATTAAGCACAATCGCCCTCCTCCCCCCCTCCCTCACAGAGCTTCTGGCAGAGCAGAGCCAATGAACAAGCAAGCAGCTGTTCTTGCTTCAGCAACCTCATCTGCTTTCATTCGGGAACTGCCAGTTGAAGGCTGCAGGTGGCTACCCCAAAATTACTCTAGGAAAAGGAAGGGAAGGATTTCAACAACCCAGATGGCAAAATCACACCAGGGAAGAGGAAAGGAAGACATTCAGGTCAAGGAAAAAAATAGCAAAAATTCCAGGAACTGAATTGGCTGGTCAGGAACAATTCCACACCAACCCTATGAGGATGAGAGAAGCTTCAGCAGATTTAAAGACAAAGAAAGAGCAAATTTTCAGAAGGGAAGCTTTTGGTATCGGACATACTGGTGAGTTAATTCTCAAATCCCCTTTTCACTGCTATTCTGCACCCGCTCAGAATCACAGAAAAGCGCTAGGCTGCTGCCCTCAGATCCTTCCTTGCCTAAGACCAGGGGTGAGTAAGTAAAGGTTAAGGGAAAAAAAGGTGCAAAAACCATTGTAGGTGGCACTGTTCTTCACAATCAGCTCCAGGTGTTCTCGAAACTCTTCGCGAGACGGGTAGAGTCGCTTGCGGACGTTCTCTCGGAGGGTCTGCAGGTCCATCGGTTTGGTAATGATCTTATAGTAATCTTTCACCACCTTCCCGTTAACAGGCTGGTGAAAGGGGTATGTCTGGGGGGGAGGAGGGGAGGCAAACAGGAAGAGATGAGGGCTTGTTCTGGGCCCACCAGCATTCTACCTTCCCCCAACGGACCCCGCGCTCTTCCAAGCCACCAGCCAAGCCCCACGGGATACCAAGAGACAACAGCTTTACCACACTAATAACCACAGTAAGTCCTCATCTATTCAGACTTACCTTCTTAATAGTTTAAACTTTTAATAAACCATTGAACTAGAATTTAAATCTTTGATAAGAAATTTGGTACATTATTTTTGTGTGCTTTAGACTTATTTTAATCTCTAACGATTAAAGCCAAGCTCTTCCAGAGAAACCCAACCGGCCTAAGGCAAGGAGATTCAGCTTTATCAAACCCAGAATCTCCCTCCCACAAACCAAGCACCTACGTTGGGGAGATCCCGCATCTCATTGATGATGCTTTCCAGGACGGAAGACAAGGTCACCATGGGGTCTGTGCGTCGCCGGTGGATGGACTTGTGGGGCCGCTGAAACAGACAGGGAGACCATCAACGGGGCTGCGGACTTTGCAGAGCCCAAGAAACTGCTCCTCTAATTTTCCAATCCGACTTTGCTCCTTCTGGCTGCTACACCACAAGGATTCAGATTTACCGTATTTTTGGGAGTATAAGATGCACCAGAATATAAGATACACCTTAGTTTTTGGAGAGGAAAATAAGAAAAAAGCTGATTGGGGATGGCCTCACAGAATACCCCCAATCAGCTGTTCCCAGAAGTAAATTTTAGCAACAGGTTTGTTGGTAGTGAGCTCTGTGCCTTGCTGAACTTCGTTTCAGAAAAAAAAATTCTGCCTCTGAAAGCCTCTGAAACAGAGCTTCAGGAAAAAAAGCCTCTGAAGCTCTGTTTGGAGGCTTTTTTTCTGAAGCTTCATTTCTGATGCTTTTTTCAGCCTCTGACACCTCCGTTTGAGAGGCTGGGCGGGGCTACATTCGGAGTATAAGACACACCCAGATTTTCACCCTTTTTTTGGGTGGGGGGGAAGGTGCATCTTATACTCCAAAAAATACGGTACTTGAAACTCAGCTGTTCCTTCTGCTTGTTATGACTTATCCCACCTAGCGAATGAAACTGCAAAATCATAATCTGCGTGAACTTGGTGGTTTTGTTGCAGACGTTTCATTACCAAACTAGGTAACATCATCAGTGCTGCAAGCACCCCACAGGACTCAAGGGCACTGATGACATTACCCACTTTGGTAACGAAACGTTTGCAAGAAAACCACCGTGCACAAAGGACTCCACAGTTCAACCCTGAGCAACAAATATTCCCTTCTATTGCTGCAATGTGCATTTCTGGAAAAAAGAAAACCTGTAAATCAAACCTAAATATTCACGTAGTAGGAGATTCTATATTGTAAGGTCAAGAGGGATAGAAACCGAAGACGCTTAGAAGGGCTTACATTTAAGTAGTCACAGTGCACTGTGGTCCCAACCCGCCGCTTCTTTTTGGGGGGAAGCTGCTGTTTGGGGAACTTCAGGACTAAGGACTTCCGGCGAACCTCGTCCGCGCTGTGAAGAGATGCCGAGAGTAGGATGGGCTGCAGCTCCGCCCTCTGGGAGGACTCAGCCCACTCACCCCCCTGCCTGAGCACTCGGATCCTGGGCAGCCAGCCAGCAGGATCCCAGACCCTGCAAATCCCGCCTCCTTCGGCCCTGATGCTGGGCGCCGCCTTCCCCGCCACTCTCACCTTTCGATCAGCTGCTTGCCCAAGACAATCTTGGTCCCCTCCACTTTGATCAGCTCCTCGTTATCATTGGGAATGACGGTCTTCTCCAGCTCCTCCTCCTGCTCCTCCGTCATGGCCACCGGGTTGGAGGGGGGAGCGTTCGTTTGGTAGTACAGAGGGCAGAACTTGTTGGTCCTCATGTGCCCAATGGCCCCGCAGGCCCCACACTTCAACTGCAAGAAAGGAGCAGAAGGCCGTCCCATATCAGGGATATGACAGAAAGCAGGGCAGACCAAGTAAGATGTAAACCTTGACCCCCAAGCCTCCCCCCCCCCCCATTGTTAGTGGAAAGGCTGCATCCTGAGGATGAAAGCTTGTTGGATGTGACAGAAGAGAAAACACCACTCCCACCAGAGTCACAGCAACAGCCCAGGCAGAGCTGAAGGCTGAGTTGGGTTCCCCCACCCACCCAAAAAAAAACCCCAGCACAGAAACGGAGAGTCTGAATGCTGAAAGGACACCTGTGTGGCAGCAGAAGCGGCCTACAAGACAAGGGCCAGGCTTGGTCCCTGAGGGGCCCTGGCTCACCTTCAGGTCTGGGCGCTCTTTCATCTTCCTGGGCTTTTTCTCCGGGGGGCCCTTCAGCTTCTCCTTCTCCTGGTTCCGCTTGAGCCGCCGCAGCTGCTCTTGGATCCGGCGCCTCTCCTTCCGCATCTCCTCCCGGTGCTGCTCGTCAAAGAGCGCAAACTTCCGGCTGGAGGGCAAAACAAGGCCGCCCTCAGCCCAGGCTGGTCTGAAGGAAGCAGTCTCACACAAACACACAAGCACACCCTGGGCACAGTTAAACTCCAGCACCCTCTGCCAAGCATTTGGGCCCCATCCGGGCACAAGAGAGAAGGTCTCCCGGCAGCATTCTGGCCCTGCTTGGTTTTTGGTTGGGTGGTCAAGAGCCCGGCACAGCTTGAGGGGCTCAGGCTGACAGCGTTCTCAAGGCATGGCACGGCTGCTCAGAAAACTCCACTGCAAATGGGGCTGGTCTGGTCGCCCTTCTGACATCCCACCCCCTCCCAGGCTTCAGTTCCAGCACTTCTTTCTCCCTGGCCCTTTTTCGCTTTAGAGCCGGCTGCCTGTTGACATCTGTGCCCTGAAGGGCTCTGCCTTCAATCCATATATTCCGAGCGCCTGTTTTTTCAAAAATGGCTGCCTCGGAGTAGAAATGTTTGAAGTAAACGTCCCCATCTAAACATCTGGTTCCCGCAGCCAGAGATCAGCAGGCTCCCCAGAAAGGCCGGGATCCTCCCGAGGCCCTTACATGAACTCCTCGTCCTTGGTGGTCCGGATCCGGCTGTAGGCGTCGATGACCGAGGCCTTGCGGACAGTCTCACACCTCACGTACTCCTTCCCATCCTCGTCACGGAAAGTGCGATAGATTTTCAAGCGGCGCCCGGTGGCCGAAGAATTGAGGCTGGTCACAGAGGCCGTGTCGTCGTCTTTATGAGAACCACCCAAGTTGCCAGGAGTGGAAGCTGCCAGGAGGGAGGAGTAAAAGGGTGACTTCGCCACCCTCCCAAGCGCAGAAGGGCAACCTAAAAGAGACCTTGGGTGGCCAGGATGTCATTTAACCCAGGTGAGGGAGGTCAGCCCAAAGGCAACACCCCCCCCCCCATGGGACAGCAGCCCCTCCTATTGCTGGTGAAGTCCTCCCATCGATAGCCACAACTACAACCATTTCTAAAGACTGTCTGTTTGTGTTTTGCAAGCACTGCTGTCCTTAGATTCTGGGGGCTTCCTGTGGACCCCCCCTTGGCCTGAGCCAGGAAGCCCCTTCCCCAGCCTTCAGCGCTAGAGACCCCCGAGTCTCCTCTTGAGCCCTCCCTTCCGGCCTTCATGGACCAAATCCTCACCCGACCCCTTCTTGTCCCTGCGGTCCTTCTTGGCCCGGTCCTTGTCGCCGTCTTCCCCCATCAACATGCGTTGCAGCTCCTTCCGTTCCTGCTCCTCCCTCTCCCGGGACAACTGGGAGCTGGTTTTCTTGTTCTGGAGCATGTTCTCGATGTTCTTCCCCATCTCCTCGAAGTCGCTGTCTTCAGCAGAGCTGCTGTCTGTGTCCGTCGACAGGATCTCGGTGGACTCCAGGACTCTGAAGCGGAAAATCTTTAGCTACTGAAGCTCCCAGGCAGCCGAGTGCAGATGCAGAAGGCAGAGACTCCCACTCCCACCCCAAATTCACTCCTGCCCAACACTGTAGGACTCTTGATCCCCACCCCACCCCCTTAGTTCAGGGAAAGTCACCTGCTGAAAACCCTATTTAAAGACATCCCTACCCCCCACCCTGTTTGCAGAGCACAAAGTGGCCTCCCATAATCCCCATCCTCTAAGAGTTGTTTCCAACTGTCTAAAGGATCTGCATATCATTCCAGTAAATCCCTCAATTTACCTGCAGGAAAGGGGTTATGCAGGTGTGGTGGTGAGCGGAAGCAGTTTCCCTGAGCAAACCCCACAGATATGCTGACGAAGGACTCAAGGGCTCATTGGGAGGGAGCTGCCTGCAGCTCAATAATGGGCTCTGCCACAAACCATGCGGAAAGGGGGCCCTAGGAAGCAGGGAGGTCCCAGCCAGTCCCTCACTGAGGACTACTCACTTGTTCTGCAAGTCAAAGATGCGCTGGCATTCCTCCTTGTACCGCTCCTGGTGTTCTGCCACAGAGAAGCGGGACCCTCGGGCAAACTTACTCATGGGACCCTCGCCTGAGCGGGCCTGCTCAGTGGACATTGTCCGCACGACGTCGATCACCTCCCAGCGAGAAAGCTTCTTGATCTGAGGAAGGAGAGCCGTTGGCTGCAGAGGCCCCGAGGAGACTCAACCCAGAGGAGCCAGCCCCCTGCCTGCACCCACCTCCTCTTCGGGGACTCCAAACTTGCGCAAGAGCTGCTTGGCGTTTTTCAGGGATAAGCGCCGGAGATCGGCGTCTGTCCCTGTGACCGTCTTCTTCACTGGTTGTGGCTCTTTGTCATCCTGCTGGGAAAAGAGCAAGGACCTTCCATCCCCGTCTCAGCCCTTCAGGCTCGGCACCGCACCAGAACCCCAGCAGCTTCAGGATCCGGCCAGGAGGTACCCCAGGCCTCCTCTGTGGCCGAATGGAGCAGCTGGTCCTGGGTGATTGCCAGCCCTAGACACTCCTGGTGGCAGGGCAGCCCCTGGCCATCTGGGTCCTCCACTTACCTTCTGCTGCGTCGGCTTGTTCGGGATCTTGACGTAGGAGAAGCCTTCGCCACACCCTGTGGGGTCTGCCACTCCGGTAACCTCCAGGAGGCATTTCCCTTTCATGGCTGCAATGAAAGCCCGGGTGGTGTTCCAGGGAGCGGTGCGCACCTAAGCGGAGCCAACACGGGGGAGGAGAGGCTTGGCATTGCAGAGGGAAGAAGGGCTCCTCTAAAAGTCTGGCTGAGAACAGGCATTCAACACCCCCCCCCCCCCCCGCTGCTATACCTCGTCATCTATCTTCATCTGGAAATCCTCCTCGTTCTCTTCCTCGGGGGCAAAAAAGGATTTCTCTCCGTAACCAGCATCCTGAGAAAGAGACACAGACCCCTCCTAAGTCTCCGAGATCCATCGAGGGCACAAGGGGAACCTGATCCTCCTTTCTCCACCCAGATGCTGCAGACCCAGCCGGTCCACAGCTGAGCCTGCCCTCCCCTCTCCTGTGGGGTGCCATCGTCCCAAAGCGGCCGACAGCAGGCAGGCCAACCGACCTGCTCTCAGCCCCCTTTTCAGCTCCCCTAGAACAGCCCGGAGGACCTGTACTGCTTCTTCCCTCGGCCAAAGGGAAGCAGCACTGAAGGCCTGGTGGGACACAGAGACCCAAGAAGCAGAGGGAGGCTTCTCTCCTCTCCAACTTGCTGAGAACAGACTAAACCAGAATTTTGAAATCATGGTTTGATGGGGAAAAAAACCCCCATAGACTCACACATAACATTAAACTGTAAATGGGCAAGTACAGACACTAAAATAAGCCAAACAAGCAAATCACAGGGAAGGTTAAAATGATGATGATCTCCACAAGTCCTTGGCAGGACGGGGCGGCCTCCGAATCCCTGAACAAGCTCACCTTCAGGCGCTGCTCAGCAGAAATCATGCTGTAATAGGCACAGCACTGCTCCGGAGACACCATCGCTCGGATTTCCTCCTCGGTTGGCAGCCGGAAGTCAGGTTTCAGGACCCACCAGTTGGAGTCCAACCCTGAGGAAGCAACAGCCCCCCCGTGAGCCTGGCCAGGAGAGGAGAAGGGGTGGGGCAGCCGCACGCCTGTCTCTGAGGCGGAAGATCTGATCAACCATCCTTGCCTACCGGTGCGCTTGAAATCTGCACAGAGCTTCAGCCGCTTCCGGATGCTGCTCTCGGAGTGGGAAGGAAACGCCTTCTTAATATCCTCCATGCGGATTCTCCGGGGTCGGTCTCGGCTCTTCCAGAAGAGGCGATAGATGAAGACCTGGCAAGGATGGCAGTGAAGTAGCCAGACGTTCAGAGAGACTACAGATGCAGGCTGCTCCTCGGAAGGGGCATCCCTCCCATGCCTGCTTCCTGCTTCCGCACACCTCCTCCTTCCACACGGGGGGGGGGGGGGGGGGGGGCGTGTGTGTCCCAGTGCCCACATGAGTCAAGGCAGAATTCAGTCGTATCTCCAAACTACGAGCAATCCTGCAAAAGCCAGAGTAGGGCCACTCGCCAATCTGCTCAAAACCGGGCCCAGGGCAGTCTGTTTACCAGCTGTTCTTTAGCACCTGCATATGAGTCGTAGGCAGACTCTAGTGGCATGGCTCCCTTCCCAAATTATTTTTTCCACTTCTCCAAAAACCTGCTGAGGTGGTCTAGCAGTTGGGCGCTCTCTCCCCCAGCAACAAACCTGCAGGAAGTCTCGGATGTGCGTATTGGCCCGCTTGGAGTTGGGGCCGGGGACTTCAAAGAGAGGACACTCCTGGCCCACCACAAAGATATCCACCAGCTCCCGGATGTAGTAGCCCTGGCGCGTCCGAATAATTAGGAAGTCTGTTTCCAGCATCTTGTGGAGGTAGATTGGAGCCCGGAAGAGATTATTTTCAAATGCCTGAGAAACAAAAGGAACTGCTCAAGCCACCCAGGACAGCAGCAGCTCTCTGCAACCTGGTGGCTCCAGGACTACCGGCCTTTCCTCCTTTAATTTCCTGCCAAGGAGGAACTCAAAAGCTCACACACTCCTTAGCTGCCTTTGGCTGGTCTTTGTAAAGGAATTGTTCAACTGAACACACCGTGCTATCATCAAAGACTACTATTTCAATCAAGTATCCTTAGGCTTTACACACTGATGTAGTATTTGTAGCATTTCACAGCAACCTGCTCTCTCTCTCTCTCTCTCTCTCTCACACACACACACACACACACATACCCCACTATAGAATTGAGCAAATGAGCCAGTGCACAAATCCTTGGCTGCCATAAACCCGTCTGTCATTAAAGGACTAGAAATTCCTCGGCTCTCTTTCCACAGCACAACAGTCTGCCCCAAAGGAGCCCCTGTCTTAGTGCTGCTGCTGCTGCTGCTGCCGGAACGGGGAAAGTGGCTGGTGTTTCAAACTGCAAGTTGTCCAGAGGCCTCACCTGGAGGAGCTGGCCAGGATGAAGGGAGCCCAGGAAGGGGGAAGTGTGGCAGTAGACCGTCTCTCCGTACTTGCAATCCGGGGCGCCAGGATCCTTGCCCGGTTTCTGCCGGGAGCAAGAAGGCTGAGTGAGTGAAGGCTTCCTCAGGGGAAGTCTGGCTTTGGCAGCCCAAACCCTGGACTCACCCGCTTGTAGTAGTTCTTGATCTTGGTGGCCATGCCAACCTGCATCATCAAGGGGGCGTTTTCCTCACTGTATTCGGCCAGGATGAGGTCACCATCTTTGCCCGTGAGGTCCTGGGGGGTGCGCATGAAGAACATCTCCCCACCGCCAGAGGCCTGGCGCTCCTGCTCTCTCATCTGGATACAACACCAGGAGGGTCAAGGAACACACAATACACACACAGAAGTCTCAGCAGGGGCAGAGCGAGAATCTCTGCAGGCTGAAGCCCTGAGATGAGCAACAGTCCTGGGTGCAGCTGCCGAGACGGGGCTCTTACCTTGGCCTTCTTCTTGATGTGCTTCAGCAACGGCTGCACCGCGTGGGGCCCGGGCTGCGACAAGGTGCCAAAGGAGTACTTCTTCAAGGGAGGCCGGTGGAACTGCCGCAGCTTCATGGGGCCCATGTGGGTGGGGAAGAAGGGCTGGCGCAGCTCCACCGCAGGAATCGAATGCTGCACCAGACCAGAGAGAGAGGCACGATTTCGGCATGTCCCGAAGAACATCTGGGCTCCCGTCGATCACCCTCAGCTCAGGGAAGGCTCCCCCCTCCCCACAGGTAAATCAAAACTAGCAAGTTCTCCAAATACGTTAAGTTGCAAGCTACAATTTGTAACCCCAACAGCTGGGTTGAGGTGAGGCTTATGTCGAAAGCAAGCAAAGTACACAAAGACCAACACAATCTGTTTCCAACCTGGATAATGTTGCCGCCAAAGGTTCCGCGAAGGCCCTGCTGCTTGGGGTAGTAAAACTCATCATTGGAGAGATTCCAGGGATCCTTCACTTCTGGCTGAGACATATTCTGGAGGGGAAACACATGAGCCAAAAAATATATCAGAATTTCCTCCCCTTCCTGCTCTACTTCTCCTCTAATCCAGAAGAAATCCTCTCAAACCTGCTGGGGCTCTTCCTTAATAACTCCTGTTTTGCCCAAGAGGATCCGGCTTTTCTTCAAAGAAGACTCTTTCTTGTTCTCCTTGGAGGGGGAATTGAGAGTCATCTCTTCCTTTTCATCGGGAATTTCTAGGAGGAGCACAGGAGAAAACTGGACCTGAAACACTCTTCCCAATTACCCCCCGATGATGAACCATGCAAAGGCCCCACTAGGGTTACCACAAGAGACCTTGAAGCTCTGAAGCTAAGAATCAGCTACCTGCCAGATCACCCCAGTTCACAAGATACTTAAAAGACTTTCTTACGGAAAAGATATGAAGACAGTTTAACTGTCACAGCCCCACCAAGGAACCTTGGCATTTGCTCTGAGAATTCTGTTAAGAGCCTGACTCGCCCCTTAGCCCCAGTTCCCAGAATCCTTCGAGGGATTCAGGTTAACTAAAACCATGTGCTGGGAAGATGACCAAGAAGCTGCCTCCCATCTCACTTTACTCTCTCTCCACTTTAGGAAACCAGGAGACCCAAGAAAGCAGCACACACACACACACACACACGCCAGCCTGAAGACAAGAAAGTTACTTTTGTAGATGCTACCTAGGATGATATTTTCATCGTTGGGATCCAGGGTCAGGACCGGGGGCATCAAGACCCTGTCCATCGCGTTGTCATCCCAGATGATGTTGTCCTCCCAGCGGCCATACACCAGCTCTTCATTGTCAATGGGGAAAATGGAGAACCATGGCTTGTCTTCATCCAGGCCTGCCGGGGCAACAAAGTGTGAAAGTGAACTCAAGACAGCTGGATGCTGGCAAATTTCGCTCCCCCCCCATAAGCTCTAGCACCACTGCAGAAGAGAGAGTGCAGTGCTCCAGGCGCAGGGCAACATGGTGCTCTGGGAGTTAAGAGAAAAAGCAGTTATTTCTGCCTCACCTGCCCACATTTCAAACAACCAACATTTATGGGGCAAAGCAGAATGGTGAAAGAAAGAGGGGCAATGGGAAGATCAGACCCCTACTGACTGATCACTGCCCAAATTCTTCTTTATGCCAAACCCCTGAATGGTCAGACTGCCACTATCTGGCTAAGCCACTTAGCAGCCAATCGTCTGTGGAGACTGTCAGTCATCCAGGTCACAGTTGTCCCAAAGGTGCTTTTTCAACACCCAAAGATTAACCAAAGAACTCAAAATCAAGGCAGGGATGACAGGGAAGAGGCTCTGCTTGCAGATCTTTGCTAGTCCGGTTCCTTCCGCAGATTCTACGGAGCCTCTCCTGCCGTGAAACCCTTCCTCACCTTGCTGTTCAGGCAGCTGCTTCTCTTTGCCCTTAGCAATGCTCAAGACTCCGGCCACGCTGGGCTTCTGCACCAGAGGAACAGGCAAGTTGAGCAGGGAGCCGCTTCGGTTCAGCCCTGCCGAGAGAAACAAGGGAAGCATCAGCAGACGTGGAAGCAGCAGAGCCAAGCGCAGGCAGGAAGAAGGCCAGCGTACCTTGCTGGGCGTTGTAGGCAGTGGCGTTCCTAGTCATGCTGGAAGGCAGCCAGCCCGCCAGGCTGGCTCGCTGGGTCTTGGTTCCTTTGTGCTTGATGTCCTCTCCATTCCAGATCACATCATCCTCCCACTGCAGCTGGGTTACCATCAGGAAGTGCTCGTCGGCCAGCAGCTCATCCTTCTCGGCCGCTGAGCTCTACAAAGTGAAAATAAAGGCTCACCGGGCACTGAGTCAACTCCTGTCTGCCAGCGACGCACTGCTCTTCTTCGCAACTCACCTCCTCTTCCTCCTGGTCATCCTTCAGCTTGAAGCCATAGTCGAAGCCGCTGCCATCTTCAGGGATGCCCAACATGTCGTACCAGAGTTGGGCAGGACCGTAGCGCCATTCTGACACTTTGGGCCTGGTGTCAGCTACTTTGTCCGCATCTCCAGTTGCCTGGGAGAACTTGGACTCCACAGGAGCCATCATGGTGATCTGAAGGATATATGGGTGTCATATTCGGGCAGCCATATGTGGGAAGGATATTCGGACAGCCAGAATTTCCCCTTCTCCCCAGGGAACCAGAATGTCCTCTCCATTTCCACAGACCCACCTCATCATCTGACAGACACTGCTCCGGGGGAGGGGGAGGGGCAAATTCGTACTCCCAAGGGGATCTGCCTTCCAAGCCCAGCTCAGCATTGGCTTCCCCCTCCGGGAGTTGTGCTTCAAGAACTGACTCCCGGTGTTTCTTCCTGCGCTTTCGCCGTGCACTTCGCCAGACAGATGTGACATTCTTTCCAGGGCCGAAGAGGCGCAGAAAGCGAAGCACCTGAGAGAGAGAGGGACAGGTGGAACTGGCAAGAAACTGACTTCCAGCATTTCAGCTGTCTGAAAGACACAAGAGGAGATTGTCGGCTGGCAGAGCCCTGGGGGTGGGTGGAGGGTGAGGGTGGAAGTCCCATGCTGGTTGACAGAGGCTGGGGGAAAAAGAACCATGGTGGTGTCTTAACCAGTTGCTCTGCCAGGAACCTTCTGGATGGCCTGATCTCTTTGTCACTGCATTTACTGAGATTATGGCAGGTGCATCTCGCTGCCTTAGACCAGCTTCACGAAAGAGCCAGGCTGGACCAGAAGAAAATCTCCCCTGTTTTTTCTAGATCACCACAGATGCATTTCAGAATCCTTTGGGGCCACAAGGGAATCTTAAGGAAAAAGAGCAAACTGGGCACCTCACAGCCCTAGTAGGACAACACGGGTGACTGGAACCGGAGCCCAGGGCCCAAAGTGTAGAGCCTGTCACAGCAACAAGGCAAGTCAGAGAACGGCTTGCCTTCCCTCCAGCTCCCCACCCCGGGGCTCACCCTCTGGCTCTACCTTTCCAGGCCGGAACTCAGGGAAAAGGGCGGTCACGCTAGGCAGCTGCTTGGTGGCATCTCGCTGCATGATCCCGGCAAGCGGCAGGGTAAGCTTCCCTTCCTTTAATTCGGCCTTCCTCGAGTCCTGGGAACCCGTCTCAGATTCTGAGTCAGAAGAGCTGCTGAAGTCCATTTTCTCCAAAGCAGCAGAGGAAGGAGCAATGATGGAGGGCAAGATGATACCATCCCCCTCTTCTGGCCCTAAGAAGGGAACAGTCGTCTCAGCCAAAGCTCCCATGACCGAAAAAGCCACAGCCACACATGCTGCAAACGGAATCTAACATTGTGGGGATCCATGGGGGGGGGGGGGGGAGAACCCTCAAAGTGGAACAGAGAAACACTGTAGGTGGGGAAAAAAGGATTTTAAAATCTTCAGTCCTGACTAGATAAACATGCAAACCTTTGTAAGTTACAGCTTGCAAGGTCAACCCTTCCTCATCAATCCTGCTAGATTCATGTCACCAAATAAGTCCATGAGCTTCAGAAACTAGAGAGTGTTTCCTCCCAGACACACCCAGGCTCCTAACTGGTCTGCCCAGTCTCTCCCCCAACTGCCCCAAAGTACACACGCACCAGAGGCTTCTGCCTCCTTCTCATCTTCCTTCTTCAATGGCACTGGTGGAGGGGGAGGGGGAGGCATCAGCTTGGAATCAATGTCTTCTGAGTCGGCATCGTAGTCATCCTCGTCATCTGAGGAGAAGAACGAAGTCACTGGATTGCCCCTCCGTCACCTCCCCCACAATCCTAAAAGTTCTGGGATCCCCTTGCTTCAGAACCAAGGGAAGAAATCATTGCCATCAACCACCTGCTCTCCGAACGGGGTGCAGATTGCCCATAGCCTGCCGGTATCTGCGGCTCTCATCTTCAGCCACCTCAGTAATATCAGAATAATCCACAGCATCCTCTGTGCTCTTAACCCAGCCTGCAAGGGGAAAAGAAGCCACAGGTTGGAAGGGGCCACTGGGCCTTCCTTGCCTTTGATGCGCGGAAAGAAAACTTTCACACAAAAGAGCCTGCCTTTCCCCTGGTGCATTCCCTGGGAAAGTGCCATTGAGAACACAGCAGGAAGACCACGAGGAGGAGTCTGAATCCATCTGCCCAAAGGACCCTTGGCCCATCAGCCTCTCGTGCCCTCTTTCCAGGGTGAAATCCAGCAGGTTCTGACAGGTTCTGGAGAACCGGTAGCGGGAATTTTGAGTAGTTCGGGGAACGGGCAAATACCTCCTCTGGCTGGCCCCAGAGTGGGGTGGGAATGGGGATTTTGCAGTATCCTTCCCCTGCCACGCCCACCAAGCCACACCACACCCACAGAACCGGTAGTAAAAAAAATTGGATTTCACCACTGCCTCTTTCCGCCGCTTGCTGAGCAGCCCCGCTTGCCTGCCTCCGGGGCAGTATCGGGGGATGGGAAAGCTGATCTCCCCAGAGCCCACCAGCCCCCGGGGGGCGGGAGTGCATGGGAGGCACGGCTGGGGGGTCCCCCTCATACGAAGCCCTGAGCCCGAGGGGGAGGCCGGTGTGCGGTGCAACACCCAGGCAGGACGGGCGGGGGGAGGGGGGCCCTGTCGACCCTCTGGCGAGCGCAGCCGCCTCACCCTCCTCGTCCAGCTGGGCTCCGTCGGCCTCGGAGGCGTCGTCTTCGCTGGCGGTGATCTCGGTGATGAGGCTGCCCAGGCCCAGCGCCCCGAGCCCGGCCAGGTGCTTCTTGGACTCCTAAGGGGAAGCGGGAGGGCAGAGAGGCGGGTTGGCTGCGCTCCCTCCGAGCCCCGCAGCCCCGCCGGGGAAAGAGCCCCTCCCGGCGCCCACCTGGTCCAGCAGCCCCTCGCCCTCCAGCTGGCCCTGCTCGTTGATGTTCCCGAAGAGGAAGCCGGCCAGCGAGAAGGGCGCCGCTCTCCGCCCGCCGCCGCCGCCGCCGCCCGCCTCCTCCTCGCTCTCCGAGTCCGACATCGCCGCGGCTGCCCTGCCAGCCCCGCAGCCGGAAGCGGAACCGCCTCTCCTGTCGCAGGAGCCGCCACCGAGAGCGGCCCTAGAGCGGCCGGTGCCTGAAAGCTCCGCCTCCGCTTCCGGCCTCCTGGTTAATTGTTCTCACTGTCAGGAAGTGTCCAGGTTGCTTCTTTCCTTGATTAGTTTCCCTCCGTTGCTGCTTTGGGGGATCGGTTGACACCCTCCCTCAAAGATTGCAACACTGCTGTCATGTCACCCCTAGATCATCTTTTCATTAAGCCAAGGCATACCCAATCCCCACAATCATTCTTCCTAGGTTTTAGTCCAGTGGTGAAATCCAATTTTTTTTACCACCGGTTCTGTGGGCGTGACAGGGGAAGGATACTGCAAAATCCCCATTCCCACCCCACTCCAGGGAAAGGATACTGCAAAATCCCCATTCCCTCCCCACTCTGGGGCCAGCCAAAGGTGTATTTGCCGGTTGTCCGAACTGCTCAAAATTTCCGCTACCAGTTCTTCAGAACCTGGTGGATTTCACCCCCCTTTTAGTCCCCCAATCCTCTTTGTGGCTCTTCTCTGCACTCTTTTCAGAATCTCAACATCTTTTTTATATCGTGGCGACCAAAACTGGGTGCAATATCCCAAGGCATTATAAAATGGTACTAACAATTCACAATGTTGATTCTATCCCTCTGTTAATGCAGTCTAAATTTCGAATCTTTATTGTCAGTGCAGAACTTATGTACAATGAGATTGGTTGAGTTCCCTAGGACTGCTTTGGCTTTTTTGGCAGCTGCAGCACACTGCTGGCTCATATTCAAGTGATTGTCCACCAGGACTCCACTTGAATATGAGCCACAGCCCACACCAGACTCGATGGGGTGTGTGTGTGTGTGTGTGTGTGTGCGAGACGTGATCCCTCCAGCCCCTCCCCTCCCCTCCCCTCCCTTCCAGCATGGCTGCGGAACCCAGAAGCCGAGAACCATGGTTCAGCCAGAGCCCGGGGCTCCAGAAGAATTGCATGAAAGAGCCCCCCTCCTTGTCCCGCCTCCTCCCATAATAAAGAACAGCAAAAGAATCAAGAAACTGCTTTATTACAATTTCATTCAGCATAATTTAAAAATAACTCTGTTAGTTGCCGTAAAAATGTACTTTAAACCGTAAAATCAGTTGCCAGTGTATGTTGGAAGTACCACACAATGAGGCTGTCCACTCCCTGATCCTCAACCGTCATTCGAACCTGCCCAGTTCCGCCTGGAGAAGCCTCTTTCCCCAGGGAGAGTCCGGTCCCACATCATCAGGCTCAGGCGGGGGGAAGCTTGGAACACCAGGAAGGCATTCAGAAGACATTTGGCAGTGCCAGGGAAACCAAGCGCTTGTTAACATCACAACCTGGTTGGAAACAGTTATCGCTAAATACCCTGAGGATGGTCAGATGTAGGGCAAAAGTTCCGGCCCAGAATCTCAGCTGGGGCAAAGGGAAAAAGGAGACCGCAGCATGGCCAACATTACAGCAGTCAAGTGAGATTTGTGTGCCAAGGATGAGAACTACACTGGATTTGCTCTTGGGCTAAGTCACCAATCTCGCTGTGATGTCAGCATCCATGGAAAGAGGACAGCTCCCAAGTATCACCATTCCACATTCAGGCAAAATGTCCTGGTCACCAGTGCAGATCAGGATCGCAGGCAGAATACAGAACATAATTATTTGGAAGAGGGGATGGGAGCAGAGCATTACATCTCAGCATTCTTCCTAAGGAAAGGCTGCTCAAAGCGTTTCATCCAGAAAGAGATGCTGTCAAACATCAGGCTTTCCTTAATCAGCTGAAGATGCCCAACAATGGATATAATCAAGTTTCTTACTATTGCAAAAAGAAACAAATTGCATGATGCTAAATAGAAATTTGTGTTTCTAAAGGAAAAGTTGCATAATTCATTCTAAAGAAGGCAAAGTTAGTATTTCAGGCAATGTTAGACTCATATGCATCTCTATGGGGACCAATGGCATAGAAAGATTTAAGCTTCTACTAAATCAGTGCATCAGTTTAATAGCACTCACACCTGAATGTTTAAAAGTAGCTACTGAGTTTTATCTGCAAGGGAAAAAAGGGAACAGAAGGCACACAAAAAGGGCTACTTTGAAGCAGCACAGCTTTTAAAAGGTTTGATGGCTAAGACCTTATCCTGCATAGCAGGCAATTTCTTACCCCAAGACTCAGTCACAAGGCCGAAGGGTAATTATGGCATTTAAGCCAAGAAAAATGCCAGTGCAGAAAAACCATCAGAGTGCCTGATGTCAGCCAGCACAGTTAATCTAGGCCTGCTGTGTGTGTATATAAGTGTATAAGGAGGGAACGGTGCAATGTGGAAACAGATTTTTTTATAGTTCAGCTTTCCAAACCTTGAAAGCCAAATAACTAATATCAGATACCAGAGCTGTTCCACAAGGAACCTAGCCTGCATGTGATGTCATAAAGACTCTCCGGAGGTTGATCATCCCTCTGTTTGCAAAGCCTGATGGCATGCCTGCCAGCAATAATGGAGAGCCGTTAAAAATTGTTTGGTGCTTTTGAAAACTGTGACAGACTGATTCTGCTACTGGAAAGGCACAGTCCTGCCCTAGATGCGACTGGAGAGGAAGCAACACTGATGGTGAAAGCAAAGCCGATCAATGCCTCCTTCCGAAAGGCTCTCTCTGTTGAGCAGAGAAACCCTGGGCTTTGAAGGCATTCCCTGGCTTTAGACTCCTCCACGGAAGAGATGGGAGAGTTAACACAGGGAGAGTTCCCCCGGAGGCTGATCCTTAAGGCTAGAGCCAATACGTTCATTCCCGTTGGCTCAAAGTGGCAGCTGGATTGCAGGAGGACTTGCTGAAGAAAGTTCTCTTTAAAGCCATTAGTGCAAGAGGCCATTAGTTAAGGAGATGGACCGCAAACACCCCACACCTTTCAGTCTGCGCCGCCCTCGTCTTGCCGACTACAACAGCAGGCACTTCTTGGAGTTCTTCTTTGTCACTGGATAGAGAACGGCTCGCACGGCTTCTGCAAATACTTCCCTTACCCCTTCCTGGTTCAATGCTGAACACTCCAAGTATTTGACTGCCCCGATTTGTTTGGCTAGCGAAGTGCCCTGCTGGGGGGTGGTAGGGCCCAGGCTTTGCTCCTTCAGCTTTTTCACGGCCTCTGCATTACTCCGCAAGTCCCTTTTGGTGCCCACCAGAAGGATCGGCACATTGGGACAGTGGTGGGAGACCTCAGGATGCCATTTGTGTCGCACGTTGGCGTAAGAGGAGGGACTGCCAATAGAAAAGCAGATCACGAAAACATTGGTCTGCGGATAGGAGAGGGTGCGCAGACGGTCGTATTCCTCTTGTCCGGCAGTGTCCCAGAGGTTAAGGCTGACCATCCTCCCGTCCACCGTCATCTGAGCGCTGTAGTTATCAAAGACCGTGGGGATGTATTCCTCCGGGAAGGCATTGGTGGTGTAGCTGATGAGCAGGCAGGTCTTCCCCACGGCACCGTCTCCAACCACCACACACTTTATTGTCTGCATTCTTTGGCTTGCAAGAGTTCTCTGCAAACAGAGATACAGATTAGACCCCAACCTCCGGTCTGCAACATGCCAGAAACCGGGCTGTGCAAACAAACGAAGCCCCCTCTGTGGGATGCAGGCACCATGCAAAACCAGCCCCCCCCACCCCCCTGGTCCATGGAAAAGCCTCTCTCCGCAGAACCAGTCCCTGGTGCCCAAAAGGTTGGGGGCCACTGAATTAGAGGGAAGGCAATCTTTTCTGAACAAAGAACCACCTGCAGACTTTAAAATGCAAGCGGCCAGAAAGGGTCACTGGGGCTGGACAGCTTGTTTGCCGTGGGGCAGGAGAAACGAGCAGCTTCACCTGTTTCCTGTGAGCAGCATCACCATCAGAAAGGGTACGTTTGCAGGAGCACAGGAGAGAAGAATATCTCTCCCCACCCTGCCTGAAAGAATACGGGGCCTCTAGAGAGAAGCATGGCAGGTTTCTTCCAAGAGGCACAGAGGCAACTAATCTCCAAAGCTTTCCACTTTATGGTCTTCAAAAGTTTGCCGCCCCAGCAAGATCCAGGATCTGTTCCAACAGCCGGAGGCAAGAAAAGCTTTGGAGCATGGATGGTGAAAGCACCTCCTGTTTGGCGCTACCCCCAGAGGCCTTTTGCTAATAAAGAGAGAACCAGCACAAAAAGCCAAATGCAAGTGATATCCCCAGTTTATGGGCAAAAAATCCCTCTTCCCCCTTTTTTTTGAAAAAGTTTTATTTTTTTTCCTCATAAAGGTATCTTAAATGTACAGTTTCTTATCTGACATACATATTTTCTTTTAACTTTCATACTAATACAATCTTCATCCTAAACAATTTAAGTATATTCGGGGTTGCTCTTCTACCATTTCATCTCCCTTGTTTTACAACAATCCTTCTTCTCCCTCTCCTCTCTTTCCTTTCCCTCCCTTCTTCCATCTACTCTTCTTTCTTCTTTCCTCCTTCTCTACTTCCCCTTCCTTTCCCCCACACCTAACCACCTCTCCTACTCTTGTCTCCTCTCTTTCTTCCTCTCCTTTCCCCTTTCTTCTTCCCCCCTCTCTCTCTCCTCTCTCCCCCTTGCTGAGGCCAAGGGCGAAGTTCAGAAAGAAAGCGGACCAGGCTGCTCCGAAGGCTTTTCAAAGGAGGAACAAGGGGAAGTCCCTGAAAGGAGGCAGGAAAGAGGAGGGAGGGTTGGAGCCAATTCCCACCGCTTTCCAAGCAGGCAGCCGAATCCTCCGACCAAGTGCGCTTCCAAGTGGGGGTTGCCAAACTAGCTCAAACAAGCAAGGGCTTGCCAGGCTTTTCTTCAGGAGGTGCTACTTAACTTCTCGGATCGCAGTTTCTTGCCAGGCACAAAACCAGCCTAGAAGATCCCAAAGAGCCAGGAGGGCCCAGCTGCACAGGAGGAAAAGCTCGGCCTTCCTTTCAAATCCTTCCCAGGAGGCTCTTTTCCCCATCCAAATCCCCTCCAGGGACGGAGGAAGGGCCGCCGCGATCCTGCTAACCGTGGGTGGGGGAAGAGGGCGGGGGGTGCCCACCTTCTCCTAAGCGAGAGACCGGCGCTTTCGCACAGCCTGGGTCGAAGCAAGCAAGGCTAGGAGGCGTCCCAGGTCCCCGGGCGGGCTCCCTCCTTCGCTTGCCCCGCAGGACCGGCCTCCGCCCAGCAGCCTCTCGGGAACGCGGCCGGGTGCGGAGGGCCTGGCAGCCGCGGAAGGGAAGGGAAGGGGGAGGGAGCGGCGCCGGGCCCCTCTTCCCGCGCCCGACCTGGCCGGCACCCGAGCGGCTTGTCCGGGCCGAGGCCGCCTCCGCGGACCACGGGGCTTGTGGGGCGGGCGGGGCGGAGGCCGTTTGTCCCAGGCGACCCCGAGGCCAAGCCGCGCCCTCCGGCCAAGCCGTCTCCCTGGAAGCCGCCGCGGGCCCGGAAGAGGCGGCTGCTGGCGGAGGGCCGGGCCTGGCCGGGAAGAAAGAGCGGGGTCCCGGCCGGGCTTACCTCCGTGCCGCGCGCGCCTCCCTCGCTGCCTTCCGGGCGCTCCCCGCGCAGCCGCCGCCGCCGCCGGCCAAAGTCGAGCTGGAAGCGGCTGTGGGAAACCGCGCCCCCC
>WNWU01000055.1:559556-571491 GCA_012654045.1 Ptyas mucosa
GGGGGGGGCGCTTCTGGGACTCGGGAGGCCCTGTGCAGCCTGGGTGAAGGGACCAGCTTCTGTGCTATGCGGGCAGGGGAAGATTGCAGAAGAAGGGCTCGTGTCTCCGCTGCTGAGCCCTCTCCTGTCTGGATCTCTGCAGGAGCCTGCCAAGGCTGCCCCCACCTCGCCGGCATCAGCTCCGCCCCAGCCCCCTCAGCCGGTCACCCCCCGGAAGAACAAGGCAGCCATGTGCAAGCCTCTCATGCAGAACCGAGGGGTTTCCTGCAAGACAGAGATGAAGTCCAAGGGCTGCCAGACAGGTGAGCAGGGTGGGGTGGGGGGCTGGGAGGGAGAGGCCGGTGTGTCCCCACCCTTCCTGGAACTGCCTTCATCCCAGGGGCTGGTCCTCCTGGCCTGAGAGCGCCTGACTGGGGAGGGGGTTGAGCTCTCCCTCGCGGCTTTGAGAGGAGGAAAGAGGGAGGCCTTGCCTCGTCCCAGGATGGGAGGTGGGGGGGCTGGGCAGGCGGGTGAAGACCTGCTAACGGTTTCCTTCCTTCCCTTCTGACAGACGACTGGAAGCCTCAGGTGATTGTGCTGCCCATCCCAGTGCCAGTCTTTGTGCCCGTGCCCATGAACATGTACTGCCAGAAAGTCCCGGTGCCTTTCTCCATGCCGGTCCCCGTGAGTACCACCTCCTCTCTCCGGAGCCCCTGCCTTCCGCCCTCTCCTGCCGGACCCTGACCAGTCGCTCCTTCCAGGTTCCCGTGCCAATGTTTCTGCCCACCACCCTGGAGAGCACAGAGAAGATTGTGGAGACCATTGAGGAGCTGAAGGTGAAGATCCCTTCCAACCCCTTGGAAGCCGACATCCTGGCCATGGCGGAGATGATCGCAGAGGCCGAAGAGTTGGACAAAGCCTCGTCAGATCTGTGTGGTGGGTTCCGCAGGGGGCCCTGATATGCCACTGTGAAGGGGCACCTGGGCAAAACTGGGTCGCTCTGCCAGGAACCCCTCCTGGGCTCAAGAAGGCCAGCTGGGCATGGGGCGGATCAGCTGCGCCCCATGATCCGCCTGAGAGGAGCCTCTGTGGGTATCTGCAGCAAGGCGAGAGGCGGAGAGGAGCTCTCTGGGCTCAGGAAGCCTGTCGAGGCATGGGTGCCAGCCAGCAAGTGGTGAATGAAGGCAGGCAAAGGTGGGCGGGACCCTCGTCCTGGGCCTTCCTGCCACCTTCTGGCTCTTCTTACGGAGGAGAAGGCTGGGTGTGGGGGGGGGGGGGGGGAGGTGGGAAAGAAAGGCCTTGGCTTCCCGCTCCCGGCCTCCATCGAACATCCCAGAGGGCCAAAAGGGCCTAGATGCTTCCAGGGGTCCCAAGAAGGAGCGCAGGCCTGACACCCCCCTCCTCCTGCTCCCGCCCCCCTGTTTTCACAGACCTGGTGAGCAACCAGAGTGCCGAAGGGCTCCTGGAGGACTGCGACCTCTTTGGGCCAGCCAGGGATGACGTGCTGGCCATGGCGGTCAAGATGGCAAACGTCCTGGATGAACCAGGGCAGGACCTGGAAGCCGACTTCCCTAAAAGTGAGGGCAGCACCAGGGGAGGCAGGAGTGGGCAAGAAGAGGGCTGCTGGTGTCCCTTCCTTTGGTGGAGACCCCCGGCTGGGCTCCCTTGCCACCCTGCAGGGGCATTTTGGGCGCTGGGGTGGAGGGCAGAGGGCTTCCCCAGCTGCCAAGGAGGAGGGCCTGGGGTGCAGCGGCTCCTGTGTTCCCCCGCAGACCCCTTGGACATCAATCCCAGCGTGGACTTCCTCTTCGACTGCAGCCTGGTCGCCCCCGAGGACGTCGCTGCGGACCCAGACTTGCCTCGCTCGATTCGGAAGGTGGGTCCCACCTGGGGCTGCCCCCCCCTCTCAAAAAGGACCTTGTAATGCCAGAGCCGGACTTACTCTCACTCTCCGCTTCGCGTTAACCTCCAGTTGTTAGTCTCTTGGGTACCTGAAGGGCCCAGAAGTCTCATTTTCTGCATTGGTTTTATAAAGGAGCCGAGGCTAAAACGCTGTTAGCTGAAAGATCAGCTTGTTTTTAGTGGAAGAATTATTTTTTTTGCTTTCTGATCAATGGAAAGTAGTTTGCTAATGTAATCACAAGTGCCATGATGCCCTATCAAAATATAGTATGAAGGAAAATTAACCTAAGCTAAAAAGACAAACATGAGAATCAGTAGCGGGTTTCAATTTCGGCCGCTACCGCTTCACACGTGGGTGTGCGATGCTTCTGCGCAGAGGCATCTGGGCGGAGCCTCCCGCCGCCGCTACAGGTTCGCCCGATCCGGGGCGAACCGATAGCAACCCACCACTGCTGAGTATCCTGGGAAGCAAACTAGCCCCCCCCCCCCCCCCCCCCCATCCTGTTTCCCCAGGATCTTCTGCTGGTGGGGCGGGAGTGTATTGCATGAAGGAAAAACAGCCTATAATGCTTTGCCACTCTGAGTAATACCTGGAGAAAAAGGTCTTCTCACTCACTACAAAGCAGGAGGCTATTTGGCCACAGGTTGCAGGGGGAAGACCTGGGCTTCTCCCCAGCTGCCTGGCAGATGCCATTGTGGTGCTGATTTCATCAGAAGCCCCCCACCACCACCTTGCCCCCTCCCTCCCTCCCTCAACCCTGTCCCACAGGGCCAGAAGCGCCTGGTGCTGTCAGAGAGCTGCTCCAGGGACTCGGTAAGCAGCCAGCCCAGCGGCTCAGCTCTCAACTCCTCCTATGGGGTGAACGCCTGGAAGAGCTGGGTGCAGGCCAAGTACGTGGGTGCCGAAACCAGCAAGGGCGACGAGCTGCGCTTTGGCCGTAAGTGTGGGACATGTGGATAGGAGGGAGGAGCAGGGTGAGCCCGCCCACCTCGGGTGGCCCTGCCTGCTCCCACTTCTAAGTCTGCCCTGTTGCCGCCCGCAGCCAAGCCCATGCGGATCAAGGAGGACATCCTGGCATGCACGGCGGCCGAGCTGAACTACGGCCTGGCCCAGTTCGTCAAGGAGATCACCCGGCCCAACGGGGAGCGCTACGAGCCAGACAGCGTCTATTACCTGTGCCTGGGAATCCAGCAGGTGAGGCCCTGTCTCAGCCGGGCCCTTTGTGGTGGTGGGGAGGCAGGAGGGCGAGGCCTCCACAGATGCTCTCCATGGATAAGGCTTTCCTGTCGGCTGTAGATGGCCTCTTCCCTGGGGGCCGGAGGGGGAGGCGTATTTTGCCTTTCTGTGGGGTGAGAAAGGAAGCCGCTACTTCTCCGTGAGAAGCTCGCAGACAGCAGCCCTCACAACACCTTTGTGAGGGGGACCCCGGAGAGGAGGATTCCCCCCCCCCGGCCCCGGAGAACCCCTGGAGGAGGGCCACGCGAGAGGCAGATTAGGGTGCTGGCCTCTTTGACCTTGTGACCCTCGGCCTTTCCAGTACCTGTTGGAGAACAACCGCATGGTCAATATCTTCACCGACCTCTACTACCTGACTTTTGTGCAAGAGCTCAACAAGTTGCTGAGTGGCTGGCAGCCCTCGGTCCTGCCCAACAGTGAGTGTCTGCTGGGGGGTTGGGGTGGGGGCGCCCGCTTGGAAAGGCAGGGACCGGCCTCCTAGGCTGGGGTTGGCCAGGTCTCCCCGCAGGCCTGGATCCATGAGTGCTTCGGCTGCATCCTCAGATAAGGCAGCCTGCAAAGGGGGGTGGGGGTGGGGGTGAAGACTTCCGGTTGGAGAGGGGAGAGCATTGAGTGCCACGGTGTGTCTGAAGTGGAGAGGCGGGGAGCTTCAGCAAGGCTGCTTCTGACCACCTGCAAAGTTTCCCAGTCCTGTTCCGGGCAGTAGTGGGTTTCAATTTCAGCCACTACCGGTTTGCTCATGGGCGTGAGCGTGTGACGCTTCTGTACATGCACAGAGACGTCCAGGCGGGTGGGCAGAGCCTCCCGCCGTCGCTGCTACCAATTTGCTCGATGCAGGGCGAACCGGTAGCAACCCACTATTGGTTCCAGGACTAAAATGCTGCCAGTCTGGCTCGGATCAGGGTGGGAACCCATAGAAACAGTTCGGAGGCTCCAAAGGCTTAGGATGATGGGAGTGGGATTCCCAGCACTGGCAGTATAAGCAGGCATGTCGGCTGCCCCTTCCTGGGACCTCAAAATTCTGCTCTGCCAGGGGCATCAGGCTGTTCAAGGGTCTCTGGAGCCCAGGTCCCCCCCTCGCCGGTCCGGTTTTGACCACAGGCCAGCCTGCCGCCCTCACGGCTGGCTGCGTCCTGTAATTTTACAGGCACGGTCTTCTCCCGCGTGGAAGAGGAGCACCTCTGGGAGTGCAAGCAGCTGGGTGTCTACTCCCCGTTTGTGCTGCTCAACACCCTGATGTTCTTCAACACTAAGTACTTCGGGCTGCAGACGGCCGAGGAGCACATGCAGCTCTCCTTCACCAACGTGGTGCGGCAGTCGCGCAAGTGCACCACACCACGGGGCTCGGCCAAAGTCGTGAGCATCCGCTACTATGCGCCCGTGCGGCACCGGAAGGGCCGAGGTAGGGACACCGCCTTCTGCTTCCCCCGCCCCTGACCCCAACCCTGCCCAACCCCGCTCAACCTCTGCTGCCCCTTCCACGCAGAGAGCAGCCTGGGCAAGCGGAGGAGAGAGGAGGAGGCACCGGTCTTGGAGCAGCGGGAGAACCGCCTGAACCCCTTGCGTTGCCCGGTCAAGTTCTACGAGTTCTATCTCTCCAAATGGTGAGGGGGGAGCGGGAGGGTGCCGGTTGTGGCTTTTCCAGAGCAGGCCAGAAGGACCCCAAGGGGTGTGAGTCCCTCAGGTCACCCACCTCCCCTCCTCTGACCCCCATCTCTCTCCCCCTCCGGCCTGCAGCCCCGAGAGCCTCCGCAGCCGCAACGACGTCTTCTACCTGCAGCCAGAGCGCTCCTGCATCGCGGAGTCCCCGCTCTGGTATTCTGTCATCCCCATGGATAAGAGCATGCTGGAGAGCATGCTGAACCGCATCCTGGCCGTGCGTGAGATCTACGAGGAGCACAGCCGCGGGGCAGGAGGCCTGGATGATGACATGGACTGACTGGGGCTGCCCTCGCTGTGAGAGAAGGTGGGCTCCGGTGCTGTTCCCCCCCCGGCTGCAGGGACCGGGGGCAGCTCGCCTGTCAGCCCTTCCCTTTCTGGGTGGACGGACACAGAGGACTCGGCCGCCACCTCTTCCACCCTGGCGAATGGGCCCCTGGTGCCTCCGTCCTCCCCACGCTTCTCGGGAGTCCCTGCTTGGCTGGCCTCATCACCTGGTCTCTCTCTCCAGACTGGCAGGGAAGGGGGCGCAGGCTGCTTCTGGACTTGGAGGTTGGATCAAGAGCCCCGGACCTCCGCCTCTTCTGGCCGTGGAGGGGGGGGGAGGAGGGAGGGAGGGGGTGGTTCCCGAGGGCCCGCTCTCTTGTATGCCCCTTCTCCTTCTGTTGACATCTGGTCCTGGCCTGCTGCTCTTCCTCCAGGGGCTCAGAGGCCGCCTTGCACCCGGGTCCCCCCCTGTCTCTGTGTGTGGCGTTGAACTCTGAGCTATGGCTGGTGGTGGTGCCGTTTGTTGAGCCTGTATATACATTGTTCTGGCCCAGCCCTGCAGTGTCCATGTCTCCAGTGAGCCAGTTGCGGGCCTCGTTGTCGCGTTGTGATATACTGGACGTTAAGACCCGGCCCCTGCCCTCCCTGCGTCTCTCTGGAAACCATTCATTTCAAATAAAGGCAGAAAAGCTCTCTGGGTTTGGCTCTTTCTGGCGAGGGAGGAGAAAACTTGCTGCTGCGGCCCCAGAGGTGAGCCAGGAGGCCCTTGAGTGTGGAACCAGCCCCCCAGATTTCTCTTTCTGGCCTACCGGGGGGGGGGGGGGGGGGGGGGGGGGGGGAAGAGGGGAAACATCTGGGGTGCCTGTCTCCCATGTGTTGTTTCACCCTTTAGCCATTAGGGGGCGGTAGCTCACCTCAGCGTTTGGGGAGCTGCTGCTATGGTCAGAGCCAGAGGCTGGCTTTGCCCAGCTTGGCGCCCTCCAGTGGACTTCACGGTCTCTGCAAGCTATGAATTATTGTGAAGACCAAGGCACTGGGTGGGGGGGCACAGCTCAGCTCAGGGGAGGCGTTCCAGCTGCATCCAGGCCATGGGTGAGTGGGAAGGGCAGGCCAAGTGCATCCAGAAAAGGAGATCTGCTTTCAGGCCCCAGCTTTGGCATCTTGGCCAGCAGGAAGTGAGCCTGGGCAGAGGCTCAGCCTGGGTGCTGTGGTTGTGGGAGAGGCCCATTGTGCCTCTGAGGGTCACCTGGCAGTGGCTGCGGAGCAGGTGGGATTCCTGCCCATGATGGAAATTCCACCTGTTCCTGCCTGAATCTGGGACAAGGAAACACTCAAAGGTTGGGCAAGAAGGGAGGAAGGACGGTCTGACTGATGGTTGCATCAGGCCAGGGCGGAGCCCAACAAGGGGCTGGGCAGTCTCTGGGGCGGGGAAAGCCGCCAGGGAGGTCATGGGCAAGCCCAGCCACTTGACTGAGTCCAGAGGATCCAGGCTCATCCTAGGCGCCCTTCCCTACCAGGGCGCTCAGCTGCCCCATTTCGACTGAGAACTTCAAGTGCCCGTTGACCCCAGTGGCTCTGCCTCATCCAGCAGTGGAGCTTGGGTGCCCTCCGAGCTTTGCCAGGCTGCCTTTCCCGTTCCAGGGCTTCCTCCGCCTTTATTTCGTCTGGCTCATTACGCCTCCTCCTACAGGGGGAGGATGCTTGTCTTTAGCTACTAGCCCCACCACAAAGGGGGCCTTGGGAAGTCAGGCTGTTCTGCCGGCGTACACCTCGTGCCCATCTCTGCAAAACTCACAGCCTCTCCTTTGGCTGGCAAGCCAGGGACATCTGGAATAAGCCAGCTTGTTCCCCCCAACCGGCTAAGGGTCCTGCCAGCTGTCACCTCTTTCCTCAGCCCCCCCGCCCCCCCCCCCCCCTTCTACTTAGGCTCCTGGCAGGAGCTCTTTGCCTGGATCCAGACTCGGGATGGGAAGGGAAGATTCCTCCCACTTCCTAACATACTTTTCAGCAAACAGTGGCCAGCCAGGAATTCAACCAGAGAAAGGTCTGCATTTCCACGTGCTGATGTGAAAGCCCAAAGAAAAACCACTGAAGGCAGGACCTGTAAAATCGTTTTAATACTGTGACTTGCTTTGGTACAGTAAAATGCAGCCAGCGAGCCGGGCTGCAGTTGGATTTCCTGGCTGGAAGGAGCCTGCAGCGACCTTAAGAAGCTCCATTGCAGACTACCAGCCTCTGGGCTTCGCCTAGCTGCAACCAGGGTGTTTCGCAGGCCGATCCGGTGCCTGCAAAGTCCACAGAAACTCTCTACGGAGCCTGTAAGCCGACAGGAGGGAAGTGTAAGATGGTAGCTGGTGACAGCAGGGTTGGGGGAAAGGCCCCAGCCAGATTCCCCCAGAAGGGCTTGAGACAGTGCTATGACAAGACAGCTCGGCCGCCCAGAAGAGTCCTCTGCTCTCCATCAGGCTGGAGCCCAATGACCCACCAACAGCCCGAGGCCTCTAGCAGGCCGAGCAGCGGTCACTCTTCTCTTGCAGCCCCGAGTTCCGCCGGAGAATGTCCTTGAGGGAGCCATCGTGCTCGGTCAGCAGCTGGTTGATTTCGTTCTGCTTGTACTCCGAAGACAGCTTGTGCCCCAGGAAGGAGCTCTTCCCTGAGGAAGGGTTGTGGCTTCGGCTGAGGCGCCGGGCACAGGCTCGCACGACGAGGAGGACCATTTCAGCCACATTGAGGACAATGCAGACGCCAGAGGTGGCCAGCATGAAGACGGTGAAGATGGTCTTCTCGGTGGGCCGAGAGATAAAGCAGTCCACAGTGTTGGGGCAGGGGTAGACGTCGCACTTGACCAGGCGGATCATCTGGTACCCCGGGTAGATCATGTAGAAGATGTACATGAAGATACCTTCAAAGAGGATGCGGAAGAGGACGCTGAAGATGTAGGTCCACCAGAGCGAGCCGGAAATGCGCATCTTGTGCTTCTTGACTTCTTCCAGGTGCTTGGTGTCCCCATGGCCGGTCATCACCAAAAGCTTCTTCTCCTGGTGCTGCTGGTAGGCCACGTGCATGGCCACCAGTAGTGCTGGCGTGGTCACCAGGATCAGCTGCAGCGCCCAGAGCCGGATGTGAGAGATGGGGAAGTAGTAATCGTAGCAGACGTTCTTGCAGCCAGGCTGCTGGGTGTTGCAGGTGAAGGAGGACTGCTCGTCGCCCCAGACGCTCTCAGCGGCCACCACCAGCACCATGATGCGGAAGATGAATACCACGGAGAGCCAGATGCGGCCAATGGCGGTGGAGTGGCGGTTCACGCCAATGACCAGGGCGTAGAAGCCTTCCCACTTCATGGCGCCTCAGACCTGAAAGGAAAGGGTCGGATCTGGTCAGAGCGGACAGCGCCCCAGGCTAAATCTCTCCCCCGTGTTTTGCTGGGTGGGGAGTGCAAAGAACCACTGTGTCCATCTTCCCCCCCGCCATCACCACTCCCTTAAGCCACCTAGTTTTATTTCATGCATTGCCACAAACCCCCTGGGGGTGACAAAGACAAAGGTTAGACCTCTCCTCCTGCTTAAGCCCTTGGCAGCCCTGCTCTCAGAAACCTCTGTGCCATCAGCCCCCAGGACTGTCCTGAGCCCCCATTCCCGACTAGTCAGGCCAAGAGAAACGGCTCTCCTGCCCTACAGCAGTAAAGAGATTCCTGGCACCCCTGCACTTCCCTTTCTTGATCTGGCCTACCATGACCAAAGGATTGGTGAGATGCTGCAGTCAGAATGGCGCTGCCAACACCTACAAGGACTGGCAAGTTTCCCACAGCTTCCTTTGGCAGCTACCACCAAATCCATAAGCTGGCATGGGCTTGGCCCTGCCCCTCCAGCGGAATGAGGACCCTGCTACAATCTTCCACTCTTCTTCACAGGCTCCTGTCTTTTCTCTGGGGCTGATGCCACCGTGGCCTGTCTCCCCCCCCCCCCCGCCTTGCCATGAGGGGCATGGCTGCACACCCCAGCCCTGTACGCCTAAGCAGCTCTGCTGGGCCAGGCTGGAAGTGGAGACTGGATCTGGGCAACCTGGCAACCTTCCCCAGGAGAGCAAGATGCTCCCCATAGCCCAGCATGGCTTTTTGCGCTGCCCCTTCCTCCAGAGCAGGCAAATTGAGACTTCAGGGTCTTTCCTGCAAGGAGGATTAGAGACCCGGCTCGGGTCACCTCGCACCCCGGAGACTGGTGGTACATTCTAGGTGCTCTCGAGCTCCGAAGCAACGTGGTGCCATTCCCTGGAATGCCTGCTGGGTCAGAGAGCCCTCCCCTTTGCCAGAAATTCATTAAAGGGCCTTACCGGTCGCACCAACACAGCCATTGCATTGACTGGCCGGGCACGCTGATGAAAAGTTACAGAAATACAAACATATTTTAAAAAATACTTTGAGAAGCAAGCTTTGGGGAGCTTATGATAAGCCCGACTGATTTAAAACCAGCTGGTGTCACCAATGTCCTGTTGCTAACAGCCCCACAAAATTAGGATGGAGAACGCCAAAAGTGATGGGTTTCTCCCAATGCCCCCTTCCCAAGCCCCCCTGCGAGTTCCCAGCAGCTCCCAGCCAGCCCATTCATTCCTTACGGGGTGAGGATGAGCCTCCCGACCAGCCCTTACCTTGCCGTGGCGAACGGTCCTTCTGCAAGGCAGCCGCAGGCTCCCTCTACAGGCACAGGCCTCCGGCAAACTCTGCCCATCTCGAGAAAGTCATATGCTGCTTTATAAACTATTTTGCATACAATAAGCCCTTTATTGGCCACCAAACAACACACTTTAGAATTCAGACCGCCTGTTAGGACTTCCGCCCACCCTAGCCAAACAAAGTCTTTCTGTGTGCCATTTCAGCCGGCCCAAGCGGCCACGGCACCTGGTCCCACGCTCTGCC
This sequence comes from Ptyas mucosa, assembly GCA_012654045.1. Classification (NCBI taxonomy): domain Eukaryota; kingdom Metazoa; phylum Chordata; class Lepidosauria; order Squamata; family Colubridae; genus Ptyas; species Ptyas mucosa. The sequence goes on from WNWU01000055.1 coordinate 569,513, forward strand.
AGGAGCAAGGAGCCTGTTCCGCAGAGACTCGCTGTGCGTGGGGCAGAAGGTTCCCTAAGATCCTGCTGGGGGGTGGGCTTTTCCCCTCCCAAGGCCCCTGATTTGGCAGCTGCCCGAGGCCACTCGCTGCCCTGGGGCCAAAGGTCCAGATGCTGGACACTAGCCAGCTGCCTCAGCCGTGATGCCGCTTGGCGTCAGCCGTACCATGTTCCGCAGAAACGGCGGTTCTTGGCATCTCCTTCCGGGGTGCAAAGTCAGTGCCGGATTCCAGTGCCAAGGCTGGCCAAAGACAAAGCGACCCTCAGTTCAAAAGGCCGACCCTGTTCCAGAACATCCTTCCTTACGCACATGCACTGCACACACCCTTCCTTTGTGCGTCTGCCAGGAGCGCAGGCCCCACAGCCCCAGACGGAAAAGCTGCCTTCCCACCCGCCAGTGGGGCAGAATTCTCCCCCAGCCCTCCATGCTGTCACACACGTGCACGCAGCCTACAGGGGCCTGGGCTCAGTGGCTGGCCGTGGGAAGTCCTCTGGGCCATCTCAGTCTCCGAAGGGCAACTGGACTTGATGCTGGGACACAAAAGCAATGAGGATTATCGTGGCTCGGTGGCTAAGACGATGAGCTTGTCGGTCAGAAAGGTCAGCATTTTGAATCCCTAGTATAAGTCACCTGCGTGAGCAGGGGGTTGGACTAGATGACCTCCAAGGTCCCTTCCAACTCTGTTACAGTTACTAGGATGGTACCCAGCACCCACAATCCCCCCAGGGGGGACTTGTGGCTACTCAGCTGAGCCTTCCTAGCCCTAACCCACTGGAGAATGGGGTATTCTGCTGGCAGCCGGAAGGTAACCATTAAGCCAGCACAAACAGACAAATCGAGGGCCAGAGATCGCCCGGAGCAAAGGTCTCCCTCGGTGTTCTCAGCCTCTGAGATTTGGGGGAGGGAGCCCAGGGACACAGTGGGAACTTCTGAAATGTAAACATGTGAAAAGCATGTTTTCTGCGTGTGGTTTTATGCTTCGTGTTTCAAACAGATGCTTGGGAGAGACAGACGGGGCATTAGAAAAAATGGGCATTGTGTATTGCGGTGGCTCAGCACAGGTGTCCGAACAATAAAAGCTGACCAAGGAGGCCCAGCATGGCATGGCTGATGGGGAGCCTCAGTCAGGCAACTGCCACTCAATGAGGGGCTTCTGAGCCCATGGAAAAGCTTGACGGGAGAAGACCTAGCCCTGCCCCCCAAGACAACAGGCCCTCCCTGCCCCCCAAGCCAGGGCTTGGAAGTCAGCGGTGCAACTCAGTCTCTGGATGGGCTTCGCCTAAGTTGCTCTATTTGCTGATTGACCAATTGTTGCTTTGCGGAGATTGTGATTGCCAGCTTCGTTTTCTGTGATGCCTGAGGCCCATTGTTGCTCAAGGAGCCAGAGGTAGGCAAATAAAAGTGATGCCAGCACAGGTAGGTGTGGGGAGATAGGCAAGATAAGGGCTCCCAACGTCAGAGCTCCTTCCTGCCCGTTGACTTAGAGGGAGAGACTGAGGGGGCTGGGGACAGCCGAAAGCCACGGCACCCTTCTGTGGAAGAGCTTCTGGAGGCCCTTCCTGTCCAAGGAGTCAGCCCTGAAGCCCCCGAGTAAAGGCCCAGGGTACGTGTGGACGCACCCCCCTCTTGGTGCCTGGTCGCATTTCCCCACCACCTGCTGGGAGGACGCAAAGGGGAGAGAGCCCCCTAAGCACCTTTTGCCACCACAGAGGGTGGGCCCAGGCCCCCTGAGACTCCCAGGGTTGATCAGAGCAGCTCAGCAAAGTAATCTTTAGAGCTCTTGGGGGAGGGGGTCCTGAGACTTTTGAAAGCCTCTTTGATAAGGAGCCCTTTCCTTTCCACTTCCTTCACCCTCTTTCCTTTCCTCCTCCCTTCACCCTCTTTCCTTTCCTTCTTTCCTTTCCTCCTCCCTTCACCCTCTTTCTTTTCCTTCTTTCCTT
>WNWU01000055.1:571501-778771 GCA_012654045.1 Ptyas mucosa
CTTTCCTTTCCTCCTCCCTTCACCCTCTTTCTTTTCCTTCTTTCCTTTCCTTTCCTCCTCCCTTCACCCTCTTTCTTTTCCTTCTTTCCTTTCCTCCTCCCTTCACCCTTTCCTCTCCTTTCCTTTCCTCCTCCCTTCACCCTTTCCTCTCCTCTCCTTTCCTTTCCTTTCCTTTCCTTTCCTTTCCTTTCCTTTCCTTTCCCCTCCCCTCCCCTCCCCTCCCTTCAACAGCTGGCTGAATTGCTTAATTTGTAGACTTGCTTGAGAAAACAATTCAACCTTTGCCGTTGATCAAGGCTGCATGTAGAAAGCTCAAAGGTGAAGCTAAACAAGAAGCAGCCTCCAAAGCCCACCCCTCTTGTGGCCACCCTGCATTCTGACCACCCGCCTCTTGTTCCAGGCTCACCTGTCGTAGCCGCAGGAGGTGGTGCTGAGAGCAGCCCAGGTAACCTTTGATTTGAGAGAGTTACGCCAACCAGACCCAGAGTTTTATACCCAGGGACAGGCCCACCCACTTCCCGTGAGACAACCTCCCTCTCAGATGACTGAAGACCCACAAAGGCACATCCAACCAACAGTTCGGCCCCAAAAGTTCTTTGGGGATAGAATCCACCTTCCGGGGTTCCTCTTGGCTTGGTGTCCACTGGCCAGAGGCTGCCACTTCCAAGCCTGCTTTCACAAACTTGCTATTTTTACACAAGAAGCTCACAAAAACAGCCAGGAAAACGCAGAAAGGGCTTTCGTGTGGCTCAAAAGAAGCCCCGTCACCCCACAAGATGGAAAGTGCCAGCCACTGCCGTGCTCCCAGCCAGCAGCAGGCGGCCCAGCCTCGACCCTCAGCCTGTGATGCTGTCCCAGGTTCTAGAGCAGGCACTGGACTCTCCTCCAGAGAAGTCTGCTCAGTGACCCTATGCACGGACCCTGCCCAGAGAGACGTACCCCGTCCATGTTAGCAGCGCTCCCCCTGGGCAAGCGCTTCCCTGCTGCCCACCTCGGCACCCTCTGCCACCAGCTATTTGCAAGGCTCCACATTGTGTGAGTCGCCAGACTTTCCATGACTTGCAAAAGTCCCTGCGGTCTTGTAAACATTAACTTGCACACTCGGGTGTTCTTTCCAAGGGCCTCCGCCAACCCTTGCAAGGCAGCCCAAAGCACGTCAGAAGCACTGGGGGGGGGGGGGGGGGGCAAAGCTGCCCTGTGTTCACTGGGCTGAAGGGCTGGAGCAGTTTCTTGAAAGCCAGGGCAACAAACCCTGAGCATTCCCTGCTGGGTTGACTTCCGGAGCTGCTGCAAGGACTGGCGGGGGTCTCTGCCTATGTAAGGGGCATTCCAACCACAGTGCCCACTGCTCAGAGGCCGCTCTGTCTGTAAATCTTAATCCCAGGGCTCTGCTTTGCCCAAGCCAGCCTGGGTCTCTAAGCACACCTCCTTGGGGACTCCCAGATGCCCTCTCTGAAGTGCCCTGGCTCCAAGGAGTGGCACTTCTGGAGATGCCCAGGCCAAACTCAAGCCCATGCCCTGCCTTCCTTTTGGGCATCAAGGTGGGCAGTGGCGTTTCCCTGATTAAGTGGGCAGGGCAGGCACGGATGACCGTCAGCAGGAAACTTATCGCTTTGGTCCTGGTACAGCTCAGACTTTGTCCACAAAGAACGGGGGGGGGGGAGTTAGGAGCCACCTAAGCCGGGGCCATGCCTAGGATTGTGTGGCCTGGGGGTGAGCCTGGGGTGGAGGTGGGGGGTGGAGTACTGTGACTCAGGTGGATTCCCAAGAAGGCAACGCCCAGGAGAGCGGGTGCTGGAGGCTGGCAAGAGGCAATAAGCAGGAGAGGTGAGACGAAACCCGTCCCAACCCAGCATGCCGGAAGGGCCGGATTTTCTCTCTCCAGGCAAATCAAGTCCAGGCCCCTGGATTCCCCTGCTTTGCCCCCTCCCTGCACAAAGGTATCCCACTTTTGTTAGCGCAAGAAGGGCAGGCGGCTCACGGAGCCTGTCGACCAGCCCTTCTCAACCTTGGCAAGTTTTAAGACGTGTGACTGTCAATTCAGTCACAAGGAGCTGTCAAGAGGAGCCTGAGTGGCGTAGCAGGCTAATGCCTCCTACTAAGGCAGCATTTAACATCCAGCGGCCTGCAATTACTGCGAGTTCTAATCTCACCAGGCTCAAGGTCAACTCAGCCTTCCATCCTTTCTAAGGTGGGTAAAATGAGGACCCGGTTTGTGGGGGCAATAAGTTGACTTTGTATAAAATATACAAAAGTATGAAGGCTATTGCTTAACACATTGTAAGCTGCCCTGAGTCTCCGGAGAAGGGCAGCATATAAATAAAATTTTAAAAAAAATTCCCAGAATCCCCCAAGCCATCCAGTGCGGTAGATGCGGCTCTCCACCAAGCCTCACCTGGGAATTCCTGCCGTTTTCAGAAATCTCTTTAGGCTCAGCCCCAAACTGCAAAGGAGCCTACCTCTTCCTTCAAGCAACCAGGACTCCTTGCTGGCGCTTGGCTCTTCCTCAGAGGAACCCTGGACGCAGACGTCACTGTCCGAGCCAATCACTGAGGTTCTCCTCTTCCAGGAAGATCCTGAGGGTGGAGGAGTTGGTGGGTTTCTCTCCATCCGCTCTTCCACTGACTTTGCACACTCGGCCTGGATGTTGTAAACCACCCGGAGTCCCCTTTGTTGAAGCTGGCAGTTTATAAACACCATCAATCAATCAATCAATCACTTTTTCCCACTTAAAAGGACCAGTGGCTCTAGCCCACCTGGGACGTTTCACTTTGGGGTCCTCTCATCCCCAGCCAGCAGGCCTCCAGAAGACAAAGTTTTTCCCAAGCAGGGATTGTTCTTTTAAAAGATCCGTTTCCCAAGTTTAAGGATCTGCTCTGGATGTCAGTGGTGCAAATAATCTGGTGGTTTCCACAACTCTCAGCTACTTCTTTTTCACCCACTCCAACTAAGCTGAAATAGGTCTGGGGTCTATTTGGAAACACCAGCATTGCAATGTTTGCCAGCATTGTAAAAACTTTTGTTTTATTTCTGCATGTGTTCCTACTCTTGAGCCATTTACCAAATCCAGAATGGACTGGACCTCTTATCCCATGGCTGCTAAATTCACTGGGTTACTTGGGTGAGAGAAGGGATCGGGCAGGAGATCGAGAATCAATTGTCTTTGAGGTTATTAGATTGCGCAGAAGTTGCCTTCTGCAGCAAAAAAAATGTTTCTTTTACATACTTATAAACATTTGGTTTTCTATCATTTTATTGCAGTATAATTCTCTTATTCCATGAATCGAAGCCCTGGTGCTCCCTGAGCACTGAGATTTTTATCAGCCCTTTGCAAACTTTTACCAGAAGATCAATGATTCTGAATTGTTCCAATGTTCGGAGTTTCTGCTGGCAGGTCAAATAAACTTTCTAGAGTTAAAAATTAACGTGTTTCTTACAGTTTGTTCTTCAAAAAAAATCTTCCTCCGAAAAGAGATCTGCATTTGCTGTGGACACCCAAACCTATTTCCTTCCCAGTTTCTGCATATCCCTCGAGCTGCTTTATTACTGGCTGAGGCTCTGGCCAGCCTCCCACCACCAGCAGGTTAAAGACGCACTCCTTGTAAGCTTTTAAACAATGCTTGTTTTTACTTTCCCAGCTTATGCGCATCTGTCTGGGTCTCTGCATGGCCCACTTAGCACAGGGAGCTGAAGCCTGGTTGAGGGAAACACACACCCCCCCCCAGCTTCATCCATGCAAGGCTCAAGTAGTGTTGGGGTCAATGTGCCATGGAAAACGGCCTTTCGAAATTCCGGGCTCCCGTTCTTTAAGGTTAGTCCTTCTTTTTATAGAGCTTCTTCATCAGAGGGAAATCTGCTCCCGACACAGCTGGGCCCCGGCCTCTTCCAAAGGCTTTCGTCCTCTGCCTGGACTGGCCAGCTGACTTGAACCCTAGGAGAGGTGGGGGTGGCAGGCTCTCCATGGATGGGGGCGGCTGCCGGTGGGGTGCAGCATCCTTCGCCCTCCTTGGCAGACCCAGCCCAAGTGCCATCCTTGGAGCAGGAGCAGGAGCTGACTGGTGGGGGGGTCGAATCTTCGTGGCAGCTTTGCTCCTGTTGGCTCTGAGGCTGGCCGGGGCAGTCCCCAGCCCCCTCGCAGAGGAAGTCTGGAAGGAGGGAGGCTGCATGAGGGATCTGTGCCCAGGAAAGGAGGGTTCCTAGGAAAGCCCCCCCAGGGAGGTTGGATCCCTCTGCCATTTGTGCCTTGCCTGCCCTTCCTTCTCCCCTCACTCGGTGCTCCCCCCCAGCATCGGCAGGGCCCTGAACACGGGCCATTCAACTCACCCAGCGAAGTGCTGCTCCCAAAGGAGATCAAGAGGCTGGACACCTCGAGGGCCCCCGGCTCAATCCGGCAACCTAAGGCTGGTTCCAGGGCACGTCCTGGGAGGGGGCCACTCTCCTTTAGGCCACCCCCCGGGATTTCCACAGGGGGTCTCCAGGTGGGCGCCCGTTTCCTGGCACACCACCTGCTTTTCCAGGATGAAAATGCCAGGATCAGCAGGGCTCCAGAAAGAGGGTTTAAGATAATCTGGGAAGAGCAGCAAGAAGAAAAATAAAGACCCTCAGAGACTGAAACACTGACTGGTTCCCCATCCTGCTCTGTGGCTTGGCTCACTGGCTTGGGCAACCTATTTCCCAACAACTTGACAGAACCAGTATAATTCTGCCACTTTTTAGAGGAGCAAAGAAGAGGGTGGGGCTTGGGAAGACCGAGAGCGAAAGACTGAGACTGCAAAAGGCCCAAGAGACCCTCAGCCGTTCCTTCCGGGGCTCAGCTGTGTTGACTGCAGCGCACAATCCAAAGAAGGCAGCCCAGGCTCAAAAAGGCCCTCTAAGGCAGGGGTCTCCAACCTTGGCAACTTTAAGACTTGTGGACTTCAACTCCCAGAATTGAAGCTGGCTGAGGAATTCTGGGAGTTGAAGTCCACAAGGCTTAAAGTTGCTAAGGTTGGAGATTCCTGCTCTAAGGAGATGGACTTCTCTGGAACAGCAGGGAGCAGTTCTGGACAGGGCTGGGTGTTTGCAGAATGATGGGCTTTGGAGATCCTGCAGTCCTGGCACACGCTCACACGGGACACACCCCTAACGCACCATCACTGCCCAGCAGGCGAGGGCTGCCCCATGCAGCAGCTGTCCGGTGCCCCGTCTCCCCAAAGGCTCCAATTCCAGCAGCAGCAGCAGCAGCTCATGCAGGACATTCGCCAGCCAGCTGCAAAATAAGAGCGTTTTTTTAATCAAATCCCGCTAAGTTTGGGTCCTGGCCTGACAGGTGGGGGTCCTGGTGTGCTCTTGCAAACCCAAAGCTCACTGAGCTGCTGGGGGCTGGTTGGTTGGTTATTTATTTTGAACCTGCTAGTCAAGAAAGCTGCTAGCCCAGGATGCCTTCCTGGGGCACAAGGGCAGCTTCTGGCAACCTCAGTGGCCCCACCAAGAGACCCTTTGCAGTTCCCGCAGGACGGCTGTGGGTTGCCCAGCTCTTCTGGAAGAACAGAGGGGCCCTGGAGAACCCGCCCACCCCCATCCCAGCAGGCCCCCAACGTTTGGAGACAATCCAGGAGGGCCTTGGCAAGCTGAAGCCACCCCGAGATATATGAGTGTATGTGTGTGTGCTGCGATTGGGACTCCTGCCTTTGTGTGGTCTGGCATCTGCCGCGTTGGGGCAGATTGCACCAAGAGGGCGCTTCATAAATGGAATAAAGATAATACCAAGCAGCAAAGGCCACCATGACGCTTGTGAACCTGCTGCGCAGCTCCTGCTGCTGGTGCCATTCTCCGGCCGTCTGCATCCCCCGGCCCCTCCGCAGGAGAGCTGGCACTGTGGGAAGAAAAGCCGCCCAGGCTCAGCACCCTCCTGGGCCCCATGGAGGCACTGCCACTGCCCAGGTGCCCTCTGGGAGAGAGGAATGCTCTGCCCAAGTGGGAACCAGGGAGCGTCTGGTGCACAGCCGCCCACCTGGCCCTCCACCCTACAAGTGGCCAAGGTGGGCCAGCTGCAACTCAGGCCTGGCGTTACCACCTCTTGGTGTCTTTCTTTGGTGGAAAACTCCAGAGCGTCTCTCTTCCCACTGCTGTGAAAGGACCGAGGAGCAGATCTTTAGACAAAGGCAGAGCTGTTTCTTTCCCAGCCTGAAACAGGCTCTCATTCAGGGGTGAAATGCTCCCGGTTCGGTCAGGTTCACAAGAACTGGTAGTAAAAAAAGGCTACTGGTTTGCTGAACTGGTAGTAAAAAATGAAAACAAAAAAGTTCCGATGATCAGGTGAGCGACGAACGATCTTCGGAACTTTTAAAAAAACTTTTAAAGCATTTTTTTACTACCGGTTCTACCGGTACCGGTAGTTAAAAATGCTTTAAAAAGTTTTTTAAAAGTTCCAAAGATCATGCTCAGCCGATCAGCGGGATTTTTTTTTTACTTTTTAGGCATTTTTAAATGCTTAAAAAAAAGTAAATAAAAGTAAAGTAAAAATGCTTTAAAAAAGTAAAAAAAAGGCTCCGAAGATCACAGCTGTGCCATGTGATCATCAGAGCCTTTTTTTACCTTTTAAAAGCATTTTTTATAACCTATTCATTGTGCACCACAATGCACTGTTCTACTTACCCCATGCCTCCTTTTGGCACACACGCGCACCTCGCATTAGGTCTGTGGTGTGCACTGCACATGCATGCACGCAGCATACATTTGGCACGCGGCATGCATGCACAGCCAGCAAACCAGTAGTAAACCGGGTCAGATTTCACCACTGCTCTCACCCCAACATGGTGTTTGGAACAAGCACTTGTTCTCTTAGCTAATCGGAGGAGCTGCCTGACTAGAAGTCTGACAGTGGAGGATATGGCTGGTGGGGGGTGTCAGAGAGCAGAGTCCTAGTTGTTTTTATCATGGTTTGTCAAATAAAACATCATAGGTTAGGCTGACATCTCCTATTGGTAAACAAACAACGGAGGAATATATAAATAATAAATGCAACGTGGTTTACCTGCCTGGAGTGCTTTGTAAAAGAGCACAGGACTTCCCAAAAAAACTAAGGTGAGCGGCACAAAGCTAGATGCGTAACACACCGTTTCCAGGATCCATGCCAATCCGTGGTGTGAGCTGCAGCTGGGAAAAGAGTGTTAATTAAAAACCAAACAACCCAAGGCCAACTTTCGCTTGCTCAGGCTCCTTGTCCTTTCAGGCCCCTGAATATTGGCAGGAGGGACGTCAAGAGGGGCGATGGGAAGGAGGTCCCCGCAAGCTTTTCAGGAGCAGCAGAAGCAGAGATGAGCAAGACACTCCAGATGTCGGCCGCTGGCCGGCAGTCCAGAGGTGCCAGACGGGGTACAGCTGCAGTGCCAGCACATGGCATTCAGCTACCGAGCGTCCAGGAGGGCAGATCCCGGGGAGCAGGTCCTTCTGCATCCTGCTTTCAGAACCACGGGGCCCTCTGGTCTTGGGCAGCATCAGCGCATTGCCCCCTTAGTGACTGGACCCTCCTACCCAGCCCATTTGGGGTTGAAACTTCCTGGTCACTTTCCCCTCCCAGGTGCCATTTCTGAAAAGGCTCGTTCAGGGGGTGGAAGGAGGGAGCTTACTCCATGTCCTGTGGCTTCATCAGGAGCAAAAGTCCTAGGAGGCCCTGGATGGCTGGCAGCCCCCAGCAGAGGAGGCAGTACGGAGTCAAGGACCTGGTCAGGAAGAGGAAGACAGAGTCGCCCTGCTTCTCACTGGGAGGCCCTCATCACCTTCCGCCTCCGGTGGGGGGGTGGCAGCAAATGGGTTCAGAGGGGGGCTCCCTGCAAGTGGGGAAGTGCAGACACACACAGACCCAACCGAAGCATGGTGCAAGGACAGCAAGGGAGCCTGAATGGCACCAGAGCTCTCCTCAGGGCCCAGCACACCTGAGCCCTTCCAGGTGACCGTGGAGGGGGGAGGCTGCTGTCAGCCCCAAGACCAGTGGTGAAATCCAATTTTTTTACTACCGGTTCTGTGGGCGTTGCTTGGTGGGCATGGTGTAGCTTGGTGGCCGTGGGTTGGTGGGCATGGTAGGGGAAGGATATTGCAAAATCTCCATTTCCACCCCACTCCAGGGGAAGGATACTGCAAAATCCCCATTCCCTCCCCACTCCTAGGGCCAGCCAGAGGTGGCATTTGCCGGTTCTCCGAACTGCTCAAAATTTCCGCTACCAGTTCTCCAGAACCTGTCAGAACCTGCTGGATTTCACCCCTGTCCAAGACCCCCATCAGAATATCTCCTCTCCCTGTCTAAATCTGCTGCAGAGCTCCAACTGGGACCCAGCCTCAGGGGGTCCCCTTCATACCTGTGGCTGGTGGGCTTCTGGAGCAGCAAGGCGGCTTCCAGAGAGTAGCAGAAGAGAGCCCAGAAGTGGGAGGAAAACCCAAACTGTATCCAAACCTGGAGGGAGGGAAGGGAATGTTAGGGGTGGGGGAGGAAGAGAGGAGGAGCGCAGGGGGACTGGCAGAGGAGGAAGGGGCATGCAGCAACCGAGGGCACCAAATTGCCCTCTGTTCTTCTTGGGTTATGATGCTGCCAGTTTCCAGAAGGCCACGAGGAGGCTGAGCTTCTGGTCTTTAAATGGGGGGGGGGGGGAGTCCATTTTGTAGGGAGGCCCCTCGGGAGCAGAAGGTCCCAAGAAAGAGAGCAGAAAGTGGGGGGGGGGATCAGGTTGCTTTGGCTCTTCTGTTGAATGACTTGATTTCAGATTCCTAACAGGCCTTTCAGGTGCTGGGCCAGGTAGAGAGTGGGCGTCGAGGGGGGACTCAGGCACCCTTAATGGAGGCTGAAGCACCAGCCAGGCTGCTCCTCTCAGCACCACGTACCACGAACAGGCGGCAGAGGGGAGGCACGGACCCCAAAGGAGCAGCCAGCCAAAGCAGAGAGCGGGCCAGGATCCCTGCAAGAGGAGGGAAGAGACAGTTGGGATCCTGGCCAGGCCGGAATTATTGTGGGAGGGGGGAACTGGGGAGGAGGGGGTTATTATTCCCCCCCCCCACCTGCAGAAGCCGTGTTTGGCCTCTACTGAGGTTATTTTAAAAAAAAATAAGCAAAGCTAGGGCAGAAATGTAAAACTGATTTCATTTAGATGTAATTACAATTAAATAAACATGGTTACAATAATTATTCCACCCTCGTGCAATAATTTTCTCTCCCAGTTTCAGCTGAAGAGCAATTTGGGGAGGTGGGAGGGAGGGTCGTGGTGGCTCGTTTTCGGCGGGCCTTGGGGAATGCGGAGTGTCTCTGGGCACAGTGCCTTCTCCTCCCCCGCCCACCCCAGAAGCCCCCAGCCGGGAAGGCGGCCGGAGTCCCGGCGGGGCAGGAGCTGCTGAGCGGGACGGCTGCCGCCCTCCTCTCACCCGCCGTGCCCAGGAAGCTGCCCAGGAGCGCGGTTGCCCGGAGCGCCCTGCCCGCAGACCAGTCGCGCCCGGCGGAGACCCGGCAAGAGCCGCTGCAGCGGTGGCGCGGGCGCCTTCGGAGCGCGGCCAGCAGCGCCGCGGCCAGCAGTCCCAGCGCGGCGCTGCCGAGGGCCAGCCCGGGCCAGGGCGGCAGCTGCCGGGAGAGGCTGACCAGCCCCGCCGCCGCAGCCGGAGAGCCGAGCTGGCCGCCGGGCGGGGCGCAGCACAAGCCCAGCGCTCGCGGGGAGGCCATGGGGCAGGGGCAGGGGCAGGGGCAGGGGCCCGGCCAGCCGGCGCTTCCCCACTCGGTTGGCCGCTGCAGCCCGGAGCCGCCTGGGTCTGACTGGGCTGCTGAGCCGACGCAGGAGTCCGAGCGGAGACACTCTGCACATGGTCGGGCGGCCTCTTTTAAAGGGACCTCCGCCCGCAGAAGCCCTGCCTGGCCGAGAACGATGGGACTCGTAGTCCCGTGGGAGCGCAAGGCGGGGGGGGGGGGGGGGATTTAAGGCAAGGAGCCCCGGTGGGTGGGCGTGGCTTGGCAACATCCGGCCTCTGCCCGCGTCGGCTGGGGAGCTGGAGTCGCGCTTTCTGCTCCGGGCTTCGCCCGCTCCCACAGTAGCTAATTATTGCTGGGATAATTAAATTTAATGCAGTAATTTGTTATCTAAATGTCTCTAATCGATGCAATTAAAAAGGCAAAGAAATGGGTTTCGGTGTGACTTAAGGCACGAGGGGCCCCGCGCTCGAACTCGGAGGCTCCGGGGAAGCGGCTCCGCAGGGCCGCCCGCCTGGGCCCTTTTCGACGCCCAGCCAGGCCCCCTTGGGCGGAGGGCTCCTTGGCCGCACAGGTGACTTCCTGCAGGTGACCCTGTGCCAAGGAGAAGGAGATCAGGTGGTGTGCGAAGTTGCGGTGGCTGTGCCTGATGCTACCTGGCTGCGTTGGAGGGCAGGCGGGCGTGGGGTGGGGGCGTCAGTCCTGGTTCAGCTTCTAGTCTAGGCAGGCAGAGGAGCCCCCGCAGCTCCCCAACCCTCATGATGAAAGCCTGAAGGGGAGGGGGACTCTGCTCCCCCCCTCCAAATGCTTAGAAAAGGGAAATCTTTCCATCCCAGCACCTTCATCTTAACTCTCTGCCCGCCGGCCCAGGAGCTGCTAAGGGGGGGGGGGGGGGGTTGGCTTCCTTCAGACTTGCCTTCAAAGTGGGTGGGATTAACCTGAATTGGTTCATTTTCTTGACCCTCTCTCTCCCCCTCTTTCTTTCTTTCTCCCTCTCCCCTCACTCTCTCCCTCCTTCCCTCTCTTCCTCTCTCTCTCTCTCCCTCCCTCCCTCTCCCCCTTCTTTCCCTCCCTCCCTCCCTCTCCCCCCTTTCCCCCCTCTCCCTTTCTCTTTCTCTTTCTTTCTCCACAGAGTTGCTGGGGACAGGGTGCTGCCAGAACAGAAGGTGGAAGCTCGGCCTGATGGGCACAGAAGAGGCATCTCTGAGATCCAGACACCCTGAGCATCGCCCTTCATGCAAAACTGGCCACTTGCTGACTTGGGGCATTCAACCCCCTCCTGTGGGCAGAATTGTCTGTCTTCATCCTGCCTTGATCCGGGGCAAAAGCAGCCAGCGGATTTTGGTCACTCCCCGGGCGCCCAGCTCCCTTTATCCAAAGCGAAAGGGGCAAAATCAGGGGTGAAATCCAGCAGGTTCTGACAGGTTCTGGAGAACAGGTAGTGGAAATTTTGAGCAGCTTGGAGAACCGGCAAATACCACCTCTGGCTGGCCCCAGGGTGGGGTGGGAATGGAGATTTTGCAATATCCTTCCCGCAGGAGTGGGGAGGGAATGGGGATTTTGCAGTATCCTTCCCCTGCCACGCCCACCAAGCCACCCACACCAAGCCACACCATGCCCACCAAGCCACACCCACAGAACCGGTAGTAAAAAAAATGGATATCACCACTGGGCAAAATGCAAATTCCTCTTTGGCAAGGGCAGCTGAGGCCAGCCATAATATGGCCCTTGAGTGGAGACCGCCCGGCTGGGAGTCACTTCCCAGCTCCACGTCTCCATTCCTCCACAACCTTCTGCAGCAACAGCAAAAGTCTGTTCCAGGTGCTGAGTGAGAGGAAATAGCCCCCCACCCCACCCTGTCTTGGCAAGCAAGGTGACCCTGAGATTCTGCAGAGAGCCGGGCTGAAGTGCAGATTAATCTGCAGGGTGAAAACCTGTGCCTGGTGTGTGTGTGTGTGTTGTGCCCATGTTTTGTGCTGATGAATTGCAAATGAAGCCTGCTTCTTCCCCCTCCCCCTTTTCATGTGCTCCCTCATTCATGCCGGCCACAACTCTGAGGCTGGCCTGAAACTGTTTGAGTAATTGGAGGAAACCCAGGCTGTTCCCCTCCATCCAACTGAGACAATGAAAGTTTGAAAGATTTTGGGAATGTGATCCTGCATACAGAGTCCCTGCATGTGCATACACACACACATACACACACGCACGCACGCATGCACAATCACTGCAGGAGGACACTTGGGGAGGAGGGTGATCGAACCAGCATTCTGCAAACACTGTGGTTGCCATGGAGAAGAATCCCGGATGGCTGCCCGCTCTTCGTCCATGTTGGGGTTGATTGCTTATGCCTTCTGCTCGAAGCAGCTTCCCCCACCCCCCACCCCAATTTGTCTGCAGACTGCCAAGGCATGAAGGCTCCTCGGGCAGGCAGAAGCTGTGGCTCAGGGTGGGAGATGCTTCACTGTATTATTGGGGGAGGGAGTCATGGGGGGAGCCTTACTGGTCACCCTGAGCTGGGAAGTGGTAGCCAGCCCATCAGCTACTGCCGGACTAGTTTCCAGCCTCCTTCACCATCCATAGTTGGAGCACCTGTCCAGCTGCAGGAAGAAACACCAGGCGCGCAGCAATAATTTTACCTGCTGAATAGAATGGCCAGGAGAGTGGGGGCTTGGTGGGCAGGGGCATGGCTGGGCTGAGTGTTTTTTATGCTGCTGCTGCTGCTGAGGAAGACCCCAGACAGCAGCCCATTTTAGCCTGGCCCTCTGTGTTCCCCTGGGGGTGGGGTGTTAAGGGAAATTCCAAGAAGGGGACATGGAAGGCAGAGGCAGCCTGGCAGACCTGCCAGAGAGGAGGCGGCTGGATCAAAAATCCTTCTCAACCAGTGGCTGCTTGGGGAGGGGTTCTGAGAGACAGAAGCAGTGCAGATCAGGGGGGCAGCGGAAATGAGCCTGGCAGAGGCCCCACAGGTGTTCCCCCAAGCAGCTAAGGGAGGTTGGCCTCCTGTGGACTGATGGGGCTCTCCTCCTGGGACGCAACAGGTGCCCCTTGCTAAGCCTGTGGTGTTCGGGGACCAGTCAGCAATGACCACTGCAAGCCCCTTTCGGGGTGGGAAATGGAAGGGGCGCATTTGGCATTTGCAAGCTTCCCTTTGTGACTGGTGAGGCAGGATCGGCCGGGGTGGGAGAGCCTGGCACACGCAAGGAGAGAGATAGAAGACTCTGGAATGGGACCTGCCCCTCTCCACCCGGCCCCCTTTTGAAGCTGGGTCAAATCCACCCTCCCATCCCAATGCAGAAGTGAGGTCTCAGCTAGCCCCGCCCATACAGGTTCCCCACCACCACCACTTCCCCAGCCCACCACAGGTGCCTTGGTCCAGGTGCCTGCTGCAAAAGGCTTCAGCTTATGGCTCCCAGTTGCCATGGAAACACCACCAGAACTGGCATTGAGCAATGAAGAGAAAGGAAGGGGCACAGGAGATCACAGGGAGGGGGTGATGGGAGCCCCCCCCCCCCGGATGCTTGGCAAGACACACCAGTGATGGCCCTTGGCACTGGCTTCTGGGGGCACTGGTGGAGTTCTGCCCTCCTGGGTCCATCATGCGCCAGTTTGCCAATGAAGAGAGGGCAGGCAAAATTGTGGTGTCAAGTTGCCCTCAGAGAGAAGGGCTGCACTAGTGGGGCTGGGAGGGGAAGAGAGAGGGTCTCTGCCATCCAAAGGCCTTGGGACCCTAAAGGCAAGAATCCCCCATCCGCTGCTCCAAAGCACAAGGCCTTGCTGGAGGGGTGGTACTTGAATCCCCCACCCAGGTGCTGCCTGCTTTCTGGCCCGTAAATCCAAACTGAGCAGAGGCACTTTTTCATCCCAGAGTGAACAGCAGCCTGGCAACGAGACATCTGGGGGAAAAGGACCAGAAGTTTCTGAGGGGTGCCGGCCTGCATCCCCCTTCTGCTGCCATAGGTGGGAGTCTTCTCCAGATCCTAGGTGGGTCTGTGGCCGGCACCCGAGAGACGCCCTGCTGTTCTTCCACCCTCCCTGCCCCAACATGACCCAGCCCAAAAAGAGACAGCACAGCCAGCAGCTAAAAATATCCCTTCCAGTTTATTGGGAATTTTCTCGTTCCTCTGCTCCAAGATACATTCCCCACCCCCACCCCCCAGCGAGGAGCAGGCTGGTGACGGGTGGAGGAGACACACACAGAAGTTTTAAACTTCCAGGCAAGCTGGATCAAATCCCACCGCCTGAGTTGCTTGTAGCCCCCCCTCAACGTGTCCCCCTCCCACCACCTCGGAATCCTCACCTTGCCAGCCGACAATGTTGCTGACCAGCTGGTGGGCCCTCCTGCCAGCCAGACTCCGACAAGGCAGAGCTCGCTGTCTGCTGTCTTCCCCTGCCCTCTTTCCCCCCAACCTCAGGCCCAACACCCACCCATGGCAAGTCCTCAAGCTGCCACTGCAGGGTCTCCGTCAACCAGCAGCCCCTGTCCTGGACCTGGCAGCCAGCCACATGGGGGCAAGCCCGTTTCTGCCCCATTGCGTCCAGCCCACTGCCCCTACGCGTGCCACCCTCCTCCTTCCCTGCTCTCCAACCAGCAGAGGGGTAGCTGTGAGTTGGAGGGCAGGGCAGGCTGTGGGCTGGCAAGACGCTCGAGGATGCGGCTGGGCCGTGGTGCTGCAGCTGGCCAGGGCAGAGGGCAGGAGGAGGCTGCTGGTCCCCAGGAGCATGGATTGGCCATTGGACACGATGGCTAGGAAGGGCATATCAAAAGTACAAAATGGCCTCGTGGTCTACTCTGTGCCACCGCCCACCCCGAGGGAAGCCTGCTGGTTTCATAGTTTGGCACAGATGCAGCTGGAGGAGGAGGGGGATGGGTGGATGTGCTTGCCTGGGTGACGTGTGTGTCTAATTGGCTGTATCAAGAACACTTAGTTTAAAATCTTTACAAAGGACAAAACACGGTGTCTCCGTTAGTGTTTAAAGAACTAAAGATCTGCTTAAAAAACGTCTTTTGGAAAGAAACAGACAGACAGACAGAATCTCCGCAACATGAAAAGTGTGATATGGAGCCAGGGTACTAGGCAGTACCTGCTAGGCCCAGCATCAAGGCCAGGGGATCCAGGATCCACTACGGGGTTTAGAAACACCCCCACCCACCCCCAAATGGCACCTGTCCAAGAGCTCCAGGAACTGCCAACCATCTCCTGCCACAAGGTGGCAGCTAAGCTTGTGGGAGCCGTTCTCCAAAGCTCTGTTCCAAGAGTGCCCACTAGGAGGTGCCCAGGCGGAGTCCCCCATGGTGGTTCCAGGAGGCGAGGGGCTGTCCTGGGCTTCCTTGGTAGTGCCAGCTGGACCTGGGAGCACAAAGGGTTTACTCAGGGCAGCCCGGGGAGGGGTCTCGCCTTCTCTGCTGGACTCCATGAAGCCTCAGTTGCTCTGGAGATGAGGAGAGCAAAGCACTTGATAGTACAAGCCAAGAGAGTTGCCATGTCTGACCCCATAGCCCAAGGTCCAGTGAGGTGGAGCGTGTGCATGGCGGCTATACCCGGGTGGTGGAGTGTGAGTGAGGGAGCCCAGTACTGCTAAAGCTGGCAGCAAAGGTGTTGTAGGGGTGCAGGGTCTGCAGCCCCACCAGGGAGTTGGGGATCATGGTGATGGTGTTGGGCGTCATGAGTGGAATGTCGTCAGGTGAGCGGCGCAACGTGAGCGTGTAGTCGGGTAAGGTGGTGAGGCGGAGGGCGTCGTGGGTCGGCACTGCCTCACAGTCTCCATGGTGTGACTGGCTGGTCTGCAGAGAGGGAATCTCCTCTTCTGGGGTGTGCCCAATATCGTTGGTGGCGGGGGCATGCTGCGGGCTGGGCTGGCGGTGGGTGTCCTGCCGTCGCTTGTCCTTCCGGTAGTAGAGTGCTGCGAAGGCCAGAACGTTGAGGAAGAGGAGGGAGGCCCCCACGGCAATCGTGACGCTCAGCTCGGTGGAGTAATCTCGGGGGTTCTCCACCAGGAGCGTGCCTGCCCCATCCTGCTCGGGGTTCCACTTCTCCTGCGAACCCTCGCTGGTGTAGGCAGTGGAAATGGCCGGCCGTTTGGTGCTCCAGGCCTTCCCATTGGGCCGGCGCGCCATGTGGGAATTCTGGGTGGTGTCAGGAGGGGGCACCTTCGTGGTTGTGGAGGTGTAGTGGAACATGTCATGCAGGTTGTACAGATGCGGGACCAGATGCTTCCAAAAGGCAACCTTGGTGGCACGGTAGTGGTCGCGCACCCGAGGCTTGAGGCCAATGTGCAGGTAGAGCTGGTCACGGGGGTTGTACTTGGACCAGGCGACTTCCTCAAACCGATTGGCCTTGGTGTGGATGAACTTGGTGTCCTGGGGCACTGGTTTGTTAGGGTCCCTGAAAGAGAGAGAGAGAGAGAGTGAGAGAAAGGGAGGGAGGGAGGGAGAAAGAGAGAGAGAGAAAGCAATCCCTTGTGTGCCACTAATGAGGGGGCTCCCTGGGGGAAGGGTTGTTCCCATTGGACCCACCTGCCAAGCAGGGGCGTTTGGCCCCAAGGGACTCTGATATATATGGATAGACTCTCTGTCTTTTGAGGGCTGCAGAGAGCGGAGCCTTTTCAGAACAAAAAATCAGCTTGGCAAAGACCTAGATTCCTGTTTTAGTAATCTGAAGGATTACAACTGGACTTTCCCTAAAACACACTGGCTGGGAACTCTGGGAGCTGCAGTCCCAACACATCTGGAGGGGAATAGGCTAGAGAAAGCAGATCTAGGGGCTCAATCCTTGAGGGCCACTGGAGAAAGAAGCAACCTCAAACTGCTGGTCCAAGGACCCTGTTAGTTTTCCCCTCCAAGGAGAAGAGATATTTGTTTTTCTCTCTTTAGATCCCTAGGACTAAATCTGCCAAGGGGGGCAGAGCTTTGCTCCCATCTCCTCCCACACAGCATGATACTGACAGCGAAGGGTCCTTTCAATGTCCGGTTCCACACAGCAGACGGGCGACCTGCCTCTACCCTCTGGGAGATGCCAGCCACCCACCCTGCAAAGCCCGCCAAAGCTGCAGTCTGGGGAAGGGCAACATACCCAGTCTTGGCAAAGTTGGTCCAGTAGGTCATAACGACGGCACTGAGCATGACGTCGTTCTTGGAGAAGTTGCAGGGAAAGAGGTCGGTGGGGCCAATCATGGGGATCCCAAAGACGTAAGGCACCTCGTCTCCGTGGGCCGCATCAGACCAGGGCGGCTTCATGAGGCTCTGGCAGTGGTGATAAAAAGCGTAGAAATACGTGGGGGACCCATAACGAGCATGAAGGTCAGCGGTCACCACCGATGGCTCAACCCACTGGTGGTCAGTGAAGAGGGCCACCAGGGTCTTGCGTCGTGTTTCCGGGTTGTCCCGGTCAGCCCAGTCTGTGTACATGAATTTGATGGTCTCGCGCAGGGTGTCTTTACCCTCTGGGTAGCCGTACAGGTTGTCCACA
Source organism: Ptyas mucosa (assembly GCA_012654045.1). Lineage (NCBI taxonomy): Eukaryota > Metazoa > Chordata > Lepidosauria > Squamata > Colubridae > Ptyas > Ptyas mucosa. Next base: position 588,671 of record WNWU01000055.1, read on the forward strand.
AAATTGGAGACAGAATAATCAAAATCGCTGCCTGAAACACCATCCTCTGGGTCCACGACCCCCTCCACAAACTTCAGTCCCTCACCCTGGTTGACGCCAAGCATGATGTCGTAGTTGAGGAACTCTCCCTGCTCCATCAAGATCTCGGGGTCGTCTGGGATGACGTCCCCATCAATGACCGGCCCAAAGGCCACGTGGTAGCGTGCCGGCTGGATGTCCTGCTCCACCAGTTCCTTGGCAGTCTTCTGCCTCAGGCAGTCCACCATGTCCACAGTGTCCAGAACATTGCAGCCCACTTTGTCAGCCAGCAAGCTGGTGTACTTCACCGGCTGGTAGTTGACTGCCCAACTGGACAGCGCAGAGCCACTCTGGATGATGGCTCGCTGGAAAAGACCTGTGAGGCAAGAACACAAGCATGGCAGAAACGGGCAGGCCGCCCATGAGCAGAACCCTTCGATTTCAAGAAAGCTGTGCTGAAGGGACTCCACCAACGCCTACAAGCTGCTCTCTATCACAAGCAGGCAAGAAAAGGGGCAACGGGGGGACAGATGGCCCAACGGAGAAAGCTCGTCTCCAGCCATGCCGGCTCCTTCATCCAAGACCAGGCTGCAAATCCTGGGGTTGCGGCCTTAGCACAACCCCCTTCGCATCTCTGTGCATCCCTCCCTGGCAGCCACGCCATGTCAGCCTGGCACCAGTCAAGCAATCCTGGTCCTGTTCCACCCAGTCTCTGGGAACAATGGGCAGGAATAGAAGAAGTGGTGGACCTCCCTCCCCCCCCCCAGCCTCAGGCAGGGCAATCTGAGGCTGGCATTGTGGGGGTTAAGCCGATGGTCCTTAACCCTGCATGTTCCGCAGAGAACGGCCCTCATTTCCTGCCCAGCTGGGCCCTGCTCTGTGCCAATGTGGGCTCGGCAAACTGCACATTCCCCAGGGGCACAAAGGAGCCTTTTTGCTGGCGGGAACACAAGAGGCCGAGGACGCCGGGCCTAGGAAGCCAGCCCACAAAGGCCCTGGGGCTGGCAGAGGAATGCCAGGCCGGGCTGGGTGCCAAGGTTCCTTCCGTGTGGCTTGTCCTCGGAATACAAAAAGGCCCAGGAAGTGCAGCGTCTGCAGCTGAAGCCGGAGGGAGGAAGGGGCAGAGGGCAGGAGGACAGCAGCTCCTCCATCAGCTCCTACCGTCCCTCGACCTCCAGGTAAAAAATGAGAGGCACCTTTGCTACAGAACTGGGGGAAGGGGAAGATGATTATTTATCGTCTTCCCCCCCCAACCTTGCGCTCCTTAAAGCAACGGGACCGTTTCCCGGGGTTCACCTTTTTCTCCCTTGGAAGACCCTTACACAAGCTTGTTTCCCCCAAAACTCCCCTCCCCAGGAGGAAGCCTGCATCAGGGTCACCTTCCAACCACCAAAGCCACTTCGGCTTCCAACCGCCAGGCTGCTTCCCAGAGGGAAGGACTCCCAGCTGTGCCCAAGAGCCGCTCAGTGTCTTTGGGACCACCTCCCAAAGCAGCCTCACCCAACCTGGTGCCCACGTTCCTCAGTTCTGATATCTTGGCGGTTGGAGCCCCACCCAGAACCATCGGGGTAGGGAGGGACCGTTGGTCAGCGGATGGTAGTGGATCCAACAAAACCCAGCTACGCTGCTGCTGAACCGGGCTGGTTCAGGCCACCTGACCACGTGGCAAGGTAAAGCTGCAGCCAGCTGGCCAGAGCATCCCTCCCCCTCGTCCACCTGCTGCACCAGCCCTGATGCGGCTATTTGAATATTCTCCTGGTGGCTTCTGGATGAGCTTCACAGGCCCCAGAAATGCGTGTCCTGCAAATGACCGGAGCTAATTCTCTCGCTTTCCAGCTGCTGGGTAGCAGAAATGGGCGAATCTCCTTTGCACACACAGCAAGAGGCAGAAATAGCTCCTGCCTCTTCTCTCTACCTGGGGGACAACCCCCCTCCCCCCACCGCCACACACACCGTGAGCAAAGTGGAAGACTGATTCTTCCTCTCATCTCAAGTGGGGGGGAGGAGGGGGGCTCCTGCCTGCTTTCTTGGCTCACAAAAGAGCACTTGAATGGAGGTTGACTGCACAGCGCAGGCGGAAGCCCTCCACAGAGGGTCTCCTGGGCTGCTCTGGGGCCTCTGCTCGGCAGGCAGGCAGGATTTCATCTGGTGCCTAATGCATTCCGGCATGGGAGGGGGAGGCGGAAATGCAGTGGGGGAGGGGGAGGCTAAGCAGCAGAGGGAAGCCTTCCCGGGCAGGCAGACGCATCCGAGGAGAGCCTGGGGCTGCCTTAGCTTGCCTCCACTCATGGAAGCCTAGGAGATCCCTTTGGGGCTCCAGGCAAAGGAGGGATTTGTGGTGCAGAGACCCCAGGGTGGCCCTCCCCGCTCCCTTTTGCATCCCTGCCGGTAAACATAAGAAATTCGGAGGCTCTCCCACACTGGGGACCCTTCCAGCATCATGCCTGTCCCTGCTGGCGGCACTGCGACGGGGGTCCCCCCGTGTGGGGCTGCCCCAGATCCTTTCTGCTGCAGTGACTGAACCTGAACAGAACAGGCAGAGCTAAGCTTTTCCTAGCCTGGGTGCACTCCAGATGTGTGGAATGGCAGCTGGATATTATGGAAACGATGATCCAAGGCATATGGAGAGGGTCACTCTCGGCCCTTTCCCTGAGTCTGCAAAGGACCCCCAGTGGCCTGCCAGAGGTTCAGCAACATCTGTGGGGGCAGAGGTCGACACCCCCTCTTCAGACATTGATGCCAATGTGCAAATACCTCTGAGGCCCCTGAGGCCCGAGTCCAGGAAAACCTTTGGGAGCCCAGAGGAAGAACGGAGCCACAGGGCCCTTGCAAGTCTTTGGGAATCTGTGTGCTTGGTCCCTCCCTGTCCTAACCCTACGATGCTTTTGGCCCCGAGACCGACATCCCATCCTGACTTGTATGCAGCGGATGCTTCTCTAAACACCCCAAAGGGGTGATAACGTTAACTATACCGGGGGGGGGGGGGGAGGGGAGGCATTTGCTGGTGGCTCGGCTAATTCCCATCCTGCAGGAGCCGTAAAAACATCATGGAAATATCAGCCAAACTGGTGTGCTGCTTTTTCAGTCGCTGCAGGAACTCCTGTGCAGCAAACTGGACACGCAGAAGCTGCTGGATGTCTAATTAAAAAGCAAGGCATCCTTCCGAACCCCAAGGCAGCATCTATGCCAGGTTACCCATCCATGAGGATGGCGTGGGCACCATCGGGCAGGGACAGGGACAAGTGTAAATACTCTTAAAGCTGTCCCAGTGGTGACTCTGGGCCGGAAGCCACGCCGTTTTTAGCCTGCAGATTGCCTCTTAATGGGCTCTAGAGCTGGCAGGAACCCCGGCATCAAGCCGCCCCCCCCCCCCTTCAGATACAGCTCTAGCTTCCCAGAGAATGTCCAGGCAGGCTCTGCCCACCTCATCTACAAAGAGGCCCCTACTCTTCCCGAGATCAGCCGGTCCAGCTAGGATTCAGATGCAGAAGGAGCAAAGCAGGCCTGACTTTCCAAGGCTTTGCTTGTCTGGGGTTTTAATTCATGCATGTTGGAGGCTTGGTTCCTCCCTGCCCTTGGGCCCATCTCTGCAGTTGTGTTTTCTGACGAAGAAACTTGCAGACTGGAAGTCGTCTGGCTAAGCTCTCTTGGACCGTATCCGGCCACAGGTTGCAACCAGCAGTGGGTTTTTCCCGGTTCGCCCCAGTTCGAGTGAAATGGTAGTGGCGGCAGTGGGAAGCTCTGCCCAACCACCCAGACGTCTCTGCACATGCGCAGAAGCGTCATGTGAGCACGCCCGCACCCGTGAGCGAACCGGTAGCGACCGAAATTGAAATCCACTACTGCTGTCAACATCTGTACATCTTGGAGGAACTACTGAAGCCCTCTTGGCAAAGGGAATATCCCAAGGTTGGTTTCCACTGGAAGACGTCTTGCCTGTGCATCTGCCATCGTCATAACAAAGAACCTACTTCGACATCTAAGCATTTGTTGCTGCCTGTTTTCCAACGGCCTTTGTAAATTCCAATTGTTAGTTGATTTTGAAATAGAAGTTATTGTCGCCTCCCTCCTTATAATCCTGAATGCAGAGATTCAAGGATGCTTTGAAGCCGGTAATTCCACATTGTTACAGAAACAAATCATCTATGGTAAACAACATGGGGGGGAGGGGGAGGTCCAGAGAGAAAGAGGGGCAACTGGGGGTCTTCCCCCTCTTGGGAGAGACCGAAAGGCCTCCCTTACCTTCGGAGTGGTGCGACAGGGTGAGCAGGCTGACGCAGGAAGCCCCAATGCCCGACCCGAAGACGGTGATGCGCAAAGGGTCGCCACCAAAGAAGGCGATATTCTCGCTGATCCAGCGCAGAGCCTGGATCTGGTCCAAGAGCCCATAGTTGCCTTTGGCAGCCTGGTCGCCGGTGCTCAGGAACCCTGCAGGCAAGCAGAGGAAAGCCGGTTGCTCCCCAGCCAGAACCTCCATCCCCCCTCCCCACTGCTGACCAGGCCTCAGCAAAGGGCCATTCCCCACGCGAGGGTTCCAGAGGGAGCCTTTTGCCATCCCGAGGAGGGCAGGGAGATGCCCCGGTGCCCTTCCCACAGCCTCCTCTGCTCTGGAGGAATCTGGTCCTGAGTGCCCCTTGGGAGGACAGGCTGGGCAACCCCGCCTTTGGGGGTCAGGCCGTCTACCCCAATGCTCAGCTTTTCCTTGGGACCTTTCCAATCTTTCTGTCCTTGGCTGGAGGTTACTCTTAGGCTGGATCTAGAAACTGCCTCTCTGGCTTTGTCTAATGACAGGCCAGTGAAAAACTTTTAGCAGTTTCAAGTTTTTGAAATGTTTGGGAGCTCGTGATTTCTGCACGGCCAGGAAGGGGATCAATGTGGAAATGAGCTGAAACGTATTACACCAATCTAGGGTGAACTGAGTTCAGCTCGGCACCTTCGGCATCCTGGCATGTGGGCTCATGAGCCGAGCACGTCGTTTCTAGGCTCCTGACCCAGGTGCAAATCCCCCTCCCACCGAGAAAAGCTTTCTCCTCTGCTCGGAGGCTGCTGCAGCCACAACCCAGGCACCCTAAAATGCCAAGGCACCAACTGGGGTTAGGGTGGCCAAAGGCCCCGAAAGTCAAGGACGAGGGCCAGGGGTGAAATCCAGCAGGTTCTGACAGGTTCTGGAGAACTGGTAGCGAAAATTTTGAACAGTTCAGAGAACTGGCAAATACCACCCAGAGTGGGGTGGGAATGGAGATTTTGTAGTATCCTTCCCCTTCCCCTTCCCCTCCCACCAAGCCACGCAGAACCGGTAGTAAAAATGTTTGGATTTCACCACTGGCGGGGGCTGTCTGTCTGTGGAGCAGGAGAAGTAAGGCCCTTCCCAGCTTCACCCTGCCTGCCTTCCACTCCAAGGAAGCCCTTCAGGATCCAGCGGGCGGCTTCCGGAGGTGGCCTGGCAGCCCCCCAGCAGAACAATGGGATACTCCCTCTGGGGAGGCGTATTAGTGGTACTTGCTGAGTGGCACAGAGAGGAGATGGGTAAACAGGGTTTCTACAATATTTAACCACAGATCAATACTTGCTCTCTGCAGGGCCCTAAGAGGCAAACACGAGGAAACTCCAAGCTAGGAAAACAGGGCGACTTTTACGTGGGTCAGTTGGCCCCAAGGAGGGTCAAGGGCTTGTCCTGGGGGCCAGTTGCTGGAGGGGGAGGGAGCCCTTTCAGGGGAACCGGTGCAAAAACGGGGTGCTAAAGCTGGGGATCTAGCTCCCTGCAGGGCTCTCTTCCTATTCCCCACAGGGTCCCGCATCCCCCAAGCTGCTAAGGGATGTGGTGGCTGCCCCAGGGTCTGCCAGGGGCCTCCCCACGCTGGGATGGTCGTGAGAATCTCCATACCCAGGACTCCCACACGGTAGTTGAGAGTGATGACGATGACGTTGCCGTAGCTGGCCAGCACGCTGCCGTCAATCATGTTCCCTGTGCCTTCCATGTAGGAGCCCCCGTGGATGTAGACCATCACCGGCTTGGCCCCGCTGTCTCGGATGTCTGCAAGGGGGAGAAGCTAGAGACAGGAGTCTGGCACGGCCTGCTGGGCACCCACCTCTGCGTTATCTAGACCCTTCCCAGGGAGAAGAGGCACAGCAGGGACCTCAAGCTCTGCCCGCAGGTTTCCGGCATGGCAAACAATGTGAGAAGGCCCTAAGGCTTGCAGGAGTCCCCCCCCCCCCCAGGTCCCTTGAGCTCTGGTGGGCCAGCTGAGAGACTCAGGGCTTGGGACTGAGCCCTAGAAGGATGCGACCACCAGGGAGAGGAAGGGTTGGGACGCAGCACCTCTCCTTTCACTGGGGAGTGAAATATTCTGGTGAGGATCCATTCTGGATGGAGGGGGGCGGGAGGGGAATAGCCCAGCCTCGTCTTTAGTCTGAGAAGCTGCTACTTCACCAGACTTGCTAGCAGAGACACACTCAGCGATCCTGCAAGATTCGCCCCCCCCCAAAATCATCCCCACCTCTTCTCTCTTGCTGATTTCAGTCAAATGCCCCTGGCACCTGAACTGGGATGACAGCCTGTGCCCCCCCAACAGCTGGCCCTGCCTGTCCCGCCCTGGCCCTCAAGGCAGCGGCAGGAGCAGCTCCCCAGGGATCCACACACACGCTCAGAGCTCGCACTCCTGGGAGCTACAGTCCCGGGGCAGAGTTGGTCACCTGGCACTGCCCCGTCAAGGATGCCCAGAGGGGCTCTCTACCCACCCCGGAATGCTGACAACTCTAAAGCAAGCAGACATTGTAAGTACAAACATTATAAGCAGAAAATCAGCAAGAAGCGCCTCATGGCAACGTCAAGACGAAGTCCAGACAGGGACCTCATCTGCCTTTGCCATGAGAAGGGGCATGGCTGGCCCATCCCAGGGAAGAGCTCCTCCAAGGAGATTGGGGGGCAGAAAGCCCCATTGTCAACTTGGGGGCGCTTCCACTCAGGACAGATGAAGCGCTGGCCACAAGAATTGCCGCTCAACATGCCAAATAAGCCACTGAGTGCCTGGCAGTGTAGAAGAGCACAAACAGGACTGTAAGCTGTGACTCCCAAATGCGCAACTGAAAGAACATCCTGCCCCCTCAGGCCTGGCTAGGAGGCCTCGGGCATCCGCTTCCAGACCTGGCCCACCAGCTCAGCTGTGCTGGCATCCAAATTCCCTGAAGGGGGTCCTCGGGAGTTCTTTTTGCTTCCCTTGCCAAACTGTTTGCACAGGTTGGCTGGGATTTCCTTAGGTGTCACCTTGACCTTTTCCTTCAAGCAAAATTGACGGGCATCTGGCACGGGGGATGCTTTCCTCAGGATTAAATGGCAGCCTCTCTTGGTGGGGGGGAAGCAAGGGAAGCGAGCTCCCTGTGCCCAAGGACACTGCTACCCCTGGCATGGACAGAAATTGGCAGAGGGGCAAGGCACAGATCCCACTCTGTTGCAGAAGGGCACCGCTCTCCTCCACCCAATGCCAACAGTGCCCTTTGCAGCCACATTTCCAGTGTCCCTCCCGCTCAGAGCTGTGCCTCCCTGCCCTCCAAAGTGTCATGCCCCCAGGCCCCCCTGCTGCCTTTTTCAGAGGCTCCTCTGATCAGGAAGCAACCCCCTTCCCCGAGTTCCTGTCTGGGGAAAAGAGCCCCTGAGAAGTCAGGGGGGGTGCTGAGGACCCAGGCCGGACCCAGGGGGTGTTGTGTGTATGTGTGTGGGTGGGAATGGCAAGAGCCACTTCCTGCAAGCCCATCGTGACCTTCTGTGTGGGGAAAGGCCAGAAACCCGGAGCGTCTGAGCTGAGAGGGACCCTGCAGCCCCTCGCCTCAACCTTCCCAACCAGCAAGCAACCCAGGGCGAGGGGCAGCAGGGCGCCCCCCCCATTCGACCGCTCAGCACCCGGAGAGACAGAGATACAAACAAGGGGGGAGGGGGGCTTCTTGGAATGGCAGCAGCAATGAGGACGTGCATGAGAGAGAGAGAGAGAGAGGGGGTGGGTGGGTGGGTGGGTGGGTTCATGCATCGACAGCCACCTGGCGCACGCAAATACCTTCGTCTTCATCCCCGTCATTATCGGCTAAGTCCTCGCCCTGTTTCTTAGCGCTGGAGCCTGGGGACCAAACACGAGGAGACCGAACAAAAAGGAAGAAGGGGGCAAAAAAGAGAAACCAAAACAGGAAGGAAGAAAACAAAAGAGAATTCAAACATAGCATGGCTGCAGAGAAGGTGGGAAGGTCACCTGGCTCAGGCGTCTGCTAAGCCTCCGGCGCCCCTCGGACCTCCAGCAGCAGCACTGGGGAGGGGGCAGAGGCTTCCAGGGCCCCGTCCCCAGGGTCAGAGAGAAGGCCAGGCGGAGCTCAGGGGGAGGCCAGCTGCAGAGGTCACGCCAGAAGGAGGAAGGAGGGGGGAGCCCACCGGACCTGTCCCTGCGCAGCCAGCCTGGAGGCCCCCGAGGGTCGGGGTGGCATCCTTAGAGAGGCAAGCCCCTTTGGATGCAGGCAGGGGCCCAGCATCGTTGTTGTGGGCATCCCAGTCTAGCCACCAAAGGGTGGAAACTCAGTGCTGCCATGGGGCGAATATTCATGCCCTTGGCATGACCGCCCACTTCCACTCCAGGATTGCCCAACGAGACCCTTGACTACCCCGTCCACTTGCTTGCACCGGTCTGTGGCAAATGGAGGACCTGGGCTGGGGTCATTTCACTGAAGACCTCCAGAACTACCCTCCTCAACCCTTGAGTAGGAACTGGCCTTTCCCACAAGCTCCTCCGGGATTTGGCTTGCCCGCATGCCAACCGGGTGCGGCAGTATGGGCTCTTTCTGTTGCCCTGCAGGTGTCCCTTCTTTGCTGCCCCCCTCTCAGAAAAGGGGGCTGGAGAAGGCCTGGCAACGCCTCTTTGCAGGACCCTTTGGGGGCTCCAGGAAGCCAACCTCAAACATCTTCAGCACCCCAGATAGAGGCACCATGAAGGCCGCCATTCCCACTCTCGGGATGCCCGTGTGGCCCCGGCCACCCTCAGCGGCATTCAGTTCAGAGTGCCGAAACGGCCCTGCCCATCTTAGGAAGAGTCAGCAGGTGCCCACCTGCCCATCCAGCTTGCGAGAGGTCCGAGGGCTCCACCCAAGGGGGAGGCCTGCATACACCTCCACCTTCCCCTCCCGCCTGGATCAGCTGAGAGCAGAACAAAGCGCTCCTGTCTCCAGCCGCTGCTGCTCAGATGCCAGGCCCGCTCGGTCACCATGGAAACCGAGGCAGAGAGAGGCTGCGCTGGTCCTCCTGCTCTCGCGGCTCCGCAGGGCGCATCAGCCCAGCCCGGCCATGTTCCTCCGACCCCCGGTGCAAACAGGGGGCCAGGAGGAGCCACACTTCGCCCAGGCCATCTCGTGGCTTTGGGGCATCCGGAGATGAGCAACCAAGGCCAGCCAAACGGAGGAAGCGGAGAAGGCTGCGTGGGAGGGATCAGCCCAGGGCGGGGGGTCATGGGCAAAGCCTGGCAGAGGGTTCACGGGCACCGTGCAATGGAGCAGCCTTCCGTATGCAATATGGCCAACAGGCACGGGCTCCCTTTACCCCTGGCAGCCTGAGGGAGGGAGGGAGTGGGGGGGAGGAGGTACTGTATGTCCACTTTCCACCAGGATGAGGGGGAAATGAGGAAGGGGTGATTTCTTTGCTCTGGTGGGAACCTGCCACACCACATCAAAGCCGAATGAAACAAAAATGCTTTAGAGATGGTGCAAAAGGGGGCACCGAGGCCTCAGCTGACGCGGACGCCTTCTCCTTTCCATCAGTTTTAGGCGGAGATGCCAATTCTTGCCTGGCAGATGAACCAGGGTATGAACAGGAGCAGAATCTGCCACCGGAGGAAACGTCTGAGCTGAACTGGGCCCAGCTGAGAAGGGGCAGAGAGGCTTAAAACAAACCCCATCTTCCCCCTAAGGACACAACTCCCCCAAGCCTCAGGAAGTTTGTCAGAAGCTGGTTTGAGGTGACTCCCCACTGCGAAACAGCCATTCCTAACCTGGCCTCCCTTCCGAAGGACCTTCTCCCACTGAATGGTGGGGCTGGACCTGCTCCTGGGAAAGGGGGCAGGTGTGAGCCAAAAAAGAAAGGGAAATATTTTGGTATTGATGGGGGTTCGTCCCCCCTCCCAAAAAAGCCATGTGACACCCTCCTTCTCGAGGACTGAGCCCTTCTCCCCACCCTCTGTCTTCTTAGGGGCAAGAAGCCAGATGGAGCCTCATGGCAGCGTCTCTGATGCCACCGTTGCACATGGTGGCCCAGGATGCCCGGGGTGCTTGGTTCCTCCTTCAAACTGTTCAGTTTAACTTTCTCTTTCCCGGAGAGTCCCATGTCAGCGTTAGTTGATGGGCAAGTCAAAGACAAAATATGTAGCTGCTGCATTCACACAAAATGTAAGCCATGGTTGGAGTCGCACAATGCACGGAGCCATAATCCCCGGCTGAACGGATTCCACTGGCAGATGTCTCCCAAAATGCTCAGGCTCTCAGCCATGTGCCTGCCTGCCTGCCTGCCTGCTAGCTAAGCCACGTCTTGCTTAATCAGGGTTTGCTGAATGGGCCACACGGACTGGACTCGTATGATGCCCTAAGCCATGATTTAACAAACCACCACAGCTCCTTCAGGAAGCCGGCTAGCCCAGTCACAGTCTTGGGCAGTTATGCTCCACTCGAGCCACGGGGGTTTGAGACCCAGTGCCTGGGCCAAGCACCTTCTCCCTTCATCCCAGGCAGGGAACCCAAGGAGACCTTCTGGGTTCAAACTGAGGAAGCCACCTTCAGGTGGAAACGTCTTTGCTCAACCTGCTTTTAAGCTGCCCCACATGCCTGGACCCACCAACCCTCTGTGTGTGCGTGTGTGTGCAGGAGTGTGCATATGCACACTATTTCTGGTCCTCCCTTAGCTGCTTGGTATGACTCCCTCCTCCATTCCCTGAAGCCCCTTCTAAATTGCTGCTCGCTTTTGGCCATTTGGCTGGGAATGACAGGAGCTGAAACTCAACGTGGGTGAGTGGGGGTGAGGGGCGGGTCCTCCTCCCTTTGTGTCAAAACTCAGGGACCAGTTTCCTCTTCCTTGAGAAGAGCCGTCCAGGCCCTGGGCCCTTCACAGCAGAAAAAAAGCCCAGAGAGGCTTCGGCCATCCCCACCACAGGCCTGGTTGGTTGACATTTCCAAAAGCTCAAAAGGAAGTTGGCACCTTCATGCCCGGGCCTTGGTGAAGGAATAATGGAGGAGATTTAAGGATGGCATTTGGCACAAGTGGGTGCCCGTGCTGAAGCTGCTGCTCCATCATGGGTGGAACCGAGACCCTTTGCAAGGAGGAAGTGGGGGGGCACAGAGCCAGCAGAGGCTCCCTGCCCACCCTTCTCCACTCCTGCCCAGGGGGCTGAGGCTGGGGGGTGGGGCAGAGGTCCGGAAGGACACCTGGGGCAAAGCAGACCCAGCAGTGGGGAAGGGGATGGAGGCAAGGGGAGTCCAGCTCAAGAGAAGAACAGGAAGTGGAGCTGCAGTTCTGCCCTGGTCCCTGGCAGAGGGAGAAGGCAGGGAGGGGCCCAGCACATGCGTGTGCTGCCATGTATCTGCTTAGGGACCCGGGGGCCACAGTGGCAGGGAAAGGGCACCCACCACGTGGGGGTTCCTATGGCAGGGCAAACCACTCCCCACTTGTAGAGCCTGGGCTGGCCTGCTTCTCAGCCTTCTGCCCGCTGGCAGGGCCTTTCCCGGGACTGCTGAGAAGGAAGTGGGCAGAACTGCCTTCCAGTCGACTCTGGATGTGAGGCCAGCTCCAGTCCAATGTGGGGCAGGGGAGAAGGGAGCTCTCTCCTCTGCCCCCTAGTGACAGGCAGCCAATGCCAGCCAGGGCAGCTGTGCCTAGGTGGGAATGCCACCCCCCCAAAAAGAGAGGGTGCTCTCCCAGAGGACTGGCCAGAGAGCCCTTCCAAGTCATTAAGCCCCCCACCCGCATCCTGTTGTGGCATGGGGCAGGCCAGGCGCCCCCTGGCGCTCACTCTCTCACTTGCCTCTCTCTGTGCCCTCTGCCAAGCCCCGGCTCGCTACCTACCTCCTTTCCTACATATTTTCTTGTTGGGTTTTCGGGCGCATTCCTTGGAAATCCGCTTTACTGTAAAATGAATAAAAGACTACAAAATAACAGGAGGCCCCAGCGGAGGGTGTGGGCATGCAACCCGTCCTTCTCCCACCCAGCCCCCACCCCCCTTGGGGCTGACCACAGGGAGGGCAGAGGGGAGCAGAGCAGCAGCTGCTCCGGGGGGGCGGGGGGGGCAGGGGGGAGGGTCGCTGGAGGCCAGGAAGGGTGCAGGAGAGGAGGGCGTGTCAAGCGTGAAGCTCCCTCCTCCCCACCCGGGGAGGGGCCCAACTGCCCCAGTGCTGCTGCTGCCAGGTAAGAAGCTCCCCTCGGCAGGGACCCCCTTGTGGTGAGGCCGAGTTCGCTCGGGAGGGGGCTACTTACAGTTCCAACGGGAGAGCCCTGGAAAGGAAGGGTTAAGGTGCTCGGCCTCACCACAAAGAGCCCCCCTCCTGCTCTGGCTGCCCCCTGCTAGCACAGACCCTCCTCCAACCAGGGAGTGGTACCTGCTAAGGCTGACCTCAAGGACTGGGAAAGATTTGGAAGAGGAAGAGGAAGAGGAAGAGAGAGAGGAAGAGAGAGAGAGAGAGCACCCACCATAACTGTCCTGCCAAGGACCCTCTTGAAATGGGGAGAGGGGGGATGGAGAGACAGAAGGTTGGGAGGAGGTCGACCCACAGCCAAGCCTGAGGGCACCTAAGGCCCCTGCTGCCCCCCAACCAGCTGGGACACCCTGCAGCTGACCGGAGGCTTCTCCTGTCTTGCCAACCCAGTTCAGGATGAGGATGATGGTGGCTGGAGGGGGGGAGGGGAGGCGAGCAGAGGAGGAAGGGCCCATGTGGAGAGAGAGCGAGAAGGAGCGCATGGCAGCCAGAAGGAACAAGCATCATGGCCAGAAACGGATGCGCACAGACAGACAGACAGCCATGCGGCGGGAGGAGAGCAAGTGATGGCAGCATGCTCAAACGCCAGAGAGACACGCGTGCACACACACACACACACACACGACACATGTGTCCTGCAGGCACCCCGCTGGGGACTCACCATCCTCAGTGGGGATGTAGATGTTGAGGTACAGACAGTCCTCGTTGGGGTCCTGGATGTAGGTAGCCACAATGTCCAGGTTGGAGGTGAACCAGATGGGGAGCATAATCTCGGGCACGGCGGTGTGGATGTTCTGCGGGCACACTGGGGGGAAGTGGGTGGCATTCCGGATGCCCGACCAGGACGGTGGAGGCTCGGGGGGCAGGAACCGCTTGTCCCCGATGGGAGGTGCGGCATAGGGCACCCCCAGGTACTGATCCACCGGCCCCAGGATCTCACTGGGCAGGGGCACACGCACCCCACGGAGCTTCCCGTAGTGAGTGTTGACGGTGGGCGAGTAGGCCTGGCTCTCCATCCGCACCACGGCCGAGGCAAGGCCCAGGATCCAGAGGGCCAGGTGTGCGCCCCACCCGGCTGCCCCCTTGGTCGCTTGTGAGAAGGGCGGGAGGAGAAGCGGGCATTGGCACAATAGCTGCCACATGGTCTGGGGAGGGCAGCGCTGGACAGCGGGCCTCAAGCAGATGTGAGTGGCTCAAAGGACCCTCCGGAGGGGGAGGAGGGCCCTCCGACGGGGTCCGGGTGGCAGGCAGGAGCGGTGGCAGCCAAGGGCCAAAGTCCCACAGCTCAGGAGCTCTTCCTCTCTGCAGGTGCAGCTCTTTGGAGACAGGTGGTCCTGCAAAGAGGAGATTGGGGGGAGGCAGGTTAATAGTGGCCAGTTTGGAGGGAGCAAAACTCACCACGCCTGACATGCCCTCCCTTACAGAAAGAGATGCGAGGTTAAAAAGCCACCAGTCGGGCATCTGACTAGAAGTCTGGTTCTTGGGGAGGAGACTCAAAGCCCCAAGGAGAACATTCCTCTTTCCACCCCATCTGGAGGGCAACGTTTGGGCCCCAGGACTTCCCCAGCAGGAGGCTCAGTGGTGACTCCACCATGGTCTGGGCCAGTGGTGAAATCCAATTTTTTTTACTACCAATTCTGTGGGCGTGGCCGGTGGGCATGGCAGGGGAAGGATACTGCAAAATCTCCATTCCCACCCCACTCTGGGACCAGCCAGAGGTGGTATTTGCCAAACTACTCAAAATTTCTGCTACTGGTTCTCCAGAACCTGTCAGAACCTGCTGGATTTCAACCCTGGTCTGGGCTGATGGCTTACTAGGACCAACATCTCCCAACTGGGACCAAATCTTCTTGTGCTGGTGGGCCTTATTGCAAGATGGCTTCCTTCCCTTCCTGTTTGGAGAGCCTCTCAGGGCCTTGGCTACTACTTCTTCCTCTCCTGGGTGACCTCAGTTTTGATCCTGGGAACAATGTGCCAGGCGGCTCTTGCCTACAAGGACAGATTCCTGGGTTGTGCTTTCCATTCTCTTCCGGGGCACGATAGAGGGGCCCCCCTGAGCTCCTAAGCGCTCAAGAAGGCAGACGCAGCTCCTGGTTGCAAAAAGTGCTTGCAAAATTATCCAAATTACATAATGCCCTTAAAGGGATAAAAGCTGCTCTTTCCCAGGAATTACATCCAGCTGTCTGAATTCTAGAGAGCTGTTCTTTGGCCATGGGCAGCTGGGGTACATTTGTGGCGGAAAAAGAGAAGAACAGAGAAGAAAGGCTTGGAAGGAGCTCAAGTAATTGCTAGCTACATCATTGTTCCCCTTGCGGGGGAAGCTCAGAAGAGGAGGGGTGAAGCTAAGAGTCCCCCCAACAGGGAGAGGACAGGCAGAGCTCTGCAGAGGGGGGGAAGCCCACCCTCCTTTGGGATCTGGGTCCCCTTCTGCATAGCTGTGAAGAAAATGGAGGACCGAGCGTTCAGGCAAGTTTCGAGGCTGAAGATGAAGGCCCCCTCAGGCCAAGAGATAGTCCTCTGGACACAAAGAGGAGGCAAGACCGGAGCTGCCACAGGGTCAGTCCTCATTTCTAGCCGGACCAGGGAATGGGACAGCTGTGAATCAAGGGGCCCTCTGAGGCTCAATGGAGCTCATGGATTTAGGCAGACTTTAAAATCAGATCCGGGCAAGAGATCACCTACCTACCCAACCGCCTGAAGCAGAAGAGGTGGAAAGGCCCTGAAAAGGGCCGCCCGATACCCCATCAACAACAAGAGGAGAACGAGTGGGTTTGGGGGAGTGTAACGGGGACGGGGGGCTGGAATGAATGAACCTGCCATGAGAGGAAGGCCAGGGCTGGATGAGCGCAGAGTTTTGGAGGGGAATCCATTGCCAACACTGGCTTTGAGCATCCTAAGGACAGGTGGTGTGGCCGGATTCACTGGCCGGACGACACCAGAATCAGTAGGCCAGGTAAGAGGAAAGAAGACAGAGAAGTACAAGATGCCATTTCCAGATGCAGACTGAGAATTATTTGTAGCCAGTATTTAAGTTGAACTTTGAAAATTAAAGAGCGTAGGTCCCATAAGAAGCGCTGACCCTGGCAAAGAGAGGGGAAGAATAGAAGATCCATTGAAGGAACATATCCAGGGCATTGAACTTGGGTGAAATTGAATTTCAGGAACTCTGGGAAGAGGTCAGAGATTCTGCAAAAACCAAAGGGGAAAATGCATTTCCCCAAATCCAAGGAGTTGTCATGAAAGTCAGAGACAGATGGAGGACGAGAGGCTTGGACAGGAAAAAAGCATGTACAACCCCTGAATGCAGATTTGCAGCATCAAACCAGGAAGGACAATGAAAGGTATCAAAAGAAAAAAAAATGCCTAGAATTGAGGAAAATAAACAAGAGACGAAGCTTTTAGAGAGATCAGATAAACCACGGGAAGATGTACAGCTACTCACGGATAATCATCCAAAGCTCTAACAAAAGCAAATGAGGTTAAAAGAAGATGGGAAGATTACACTGGAATCACTGCAAACAGGATCACAAAACGACAGAAACTTTTGTGGAGAAGCAATTTATTCATGCATTGGCTCCACTGAAAATGGGGGACCACAGGCACTAAACTAGTTACCAGGGGGGAAGCACTAGAAGTACCCACCCCCCCATCCACCCCAAGCAGCAAAGAAACAGCAATGAAACTGCTACCAGCTCCGTGTCAACAAATATGGAGCAAGACTGCAGGGACAGGAACTCCAATGGGCAGCCATCGTAAAATGGATGACAAAGAGATGCTCAGAGTGGGGTTCCTCCTTGCTTTATTGACCACAGCAACTTCGTTGACTGTGGAGATCATGTGGGATCTGTTAAAGCGAATGGCTGGGCCATCTGTTTTCTCTTGGGGGGAACCTTTGCAAGGGACAAGAAGCTACTGTGAGAATTGGATGTGAAGGAATCAAGTGCCTTCAAGACGGGAAGGAAGGAAGGAAGGAAGGAAGGAAGGAAGGAAGGAAGGAAGGAAGGAACGGAGGGAGGGAGGGAGGGAGGGAGCAGGGGGTTGCTCCTTGAGTGTCTCGATCCTAAATCCACCCCAATGGATCTTTTGAAACCGCACACTTATGCCCTCCTGAGAAGCTCTCAAAACACGGAGTTGGACAAGTGCACAACGGAGACGTGGCTCCGGTGGTGAGTGTCTATGAGGGAGTCAGCTCTTCCCTGGGTGTCTGCACATGGTGATGATAGTAACACCCACCTAAATAGCCGGGTCTTTGTTAGCACTTCACCCGCTGTGTTTCCAAGTCAGCTCGAGCATCGCTGGGTGGGCAGACCCACAGATTGTGTTGGGCCAGCCTGGCTTAGCCACTATTCTTGCTGGCATCCTACCCAAACAAGGAAAAGCCTTATGGAACCTGGTGAATTTCCCTCCAAGTGGAATTCTAGGCCACCTGGAGAAGATCTACCTCAAATGGCACAGCATAAAGTGATTCCCCGGGCCCCTTCTCTTCCAGCGGAGACTTTGCTATGGCTTTCCCTGAAGAAGGAGAAGCAACCAAGGCTCTCTTTCTTTCTCTCTCTCTCTCCCAAAAGGGTGGGGAAGGGTCTGTTTCCAGGGCAGGGCAGAGCAGAGCCTTTGTGCACGACCATCCTGCTGGCCTGCCAGGAAAGCTGCTTCTCTGGGCATCCTTTGAGGTTTGTCCCACTCAGTGACAAAAGCCTGTCTCTGCGGCTGGGTCTAGGCAGAGTGATGCTGAGGTTAACCCCTGCAAGCATAATTGGGCACTAAGGCAGACCAATGGGGCATTTGTAGCCGTCTGGAGCAAGGAGTGAAGGCGAAGGCAGGGCTGGGGGAGGCTTGGAAGAGACCTGAGCCCAGAGGCCGGAAGGAGGGCTCTCGGGGAAGAAGTCTTCTTCTTGCTGGGCTTCAGAGCCCCAGGTCCCTGCAGCTGCCAGGCTCTTCCTAATAAAAGGCCTCCGTTGCCTTGTGTGGCACTCCCTGGGGCAGGTGCACCAATCCCAGCGTGGCTGCAGCTGAGATGCCCTCCCTCTGGACTGTCCCAGGCTCTGTGACTCCACTGCAGGACGCCCAAGCCCTGGGCCGGGCAGCCTTGTCCACACCTGGAATGTGGAGCCCTCTCACCTCCCTTTTTGCTCAGAACCCTTTCTGCTCAGTCTCCGTCCATCCAGGTCAAAACAAAGAAGCTTCTCTAGATAACCTTTCATCCTGGAGAATTTCTGTCTAAGCACAGGCCCAGCCACCCCGCAAGAAGACTCTGGTGGTGCCAGGGCCCTGCTGAATTTGGCTCCAAGGTCCCCCAGGGCCCTGGACAAGCAGCCTAGGGAGGTTGCAGGCAGCTTTCCCTGAGTTGATGCTTTCTGGGTGAGCTGCACTACAACTCCCCTCATTCTCAGCCAGATGTTCTTCATGCAAAAGGTTCAACCTCTGCCCAAATCTCCACAGTACTTGGACAGGTGGACCAGAAGCACAGAGAAGGCGAGACTTTTCTCCAACAGAGAAGCCAAGTGTGTCCAAGGAAAAGAAGAGGGGCAGCGACTGCAAACAGAGAGACCCTCCAAGGCACAAAGAAGGTTCGCCCGCAGCCCCTCCTGCGTCCTCTGGTCACACTTGGCTTTGAGGAGGCAAGACGGCTGCAGGGGACTCCCAAGAGCAGAGGAGAGCAAAGGCATCTGGAAGGAGGCGAAGCAAAAGGCTCCAGATGACCACATTTTCCCAGACTGCCCTCTAAGGAGGAGCTCCAGAGGGCAAACTGCTGGGCCAGGGAAAACAATGGGCCCCTTCAAGGCCTCCTCGGGGCTTTCTGAGGTGAAGAAGAGCACAAGCAGAATCTGGCTGGTGGAAAAGAGGAAGGGAGGAAGGAAGGAAGGAAGGAAGGGAGGGAGGGAGGGAGGGAGGGAGGGAGGAAGGAAGGAAGGAAGGAAGGGAGGGTGGGTCCAGAGACAGAGCAGCCATTCGTCAGCCACAGAGGCAGCCCCCACCCCTAGAAAATGACCTGTCTGGCCAGCTTACATTCCCCACACTTTCCCCCCATTCAATTCTTCTCCTAGGACATCCCCTTTCGCCACACAGATTCACACAGCCTGCAAACACAGACAAGCCACAACATGCAACACACTAACTGGAACCAAATAAGCCACTAAGAGTTGATGCAAACAACTGGGGTTCCCCCAGTGAAGCCGGGCACCGAATCATCTGGCCAGATCTGCAAGCCTTGGAAGAGGCAGGGAGGGGCTTCCTTTTCATCACTGCTGGCCGAATGGTGTGCCTGCCAGGTGGCCACGTTTCCACTGGGGCAGAGCCTGGGAAGGTCTGGAAGACCAGAGAAGGTCTGGAGGAATGGCAACCTGTCCAGTACAGTCTTCTCCACTGTAGTGTTGGCTGTGCACGATGGGAGAAATCATCCAACTGACCTGGAGGGCAGTCAGAGGTCAGAAAGAGCCAATGGAGACTAGCGGCTTCCCTGGTAGGACCAAGGATCGGGCTAGGGACCACCGGCTGATGGATTTCCTCAGTCACACACACACACACACCCCCGGCAGGAGAAAAACCTAAGGCTGCACCCACATTCTTTAGGACTTTGGGTCTTCCTCCCCCATAGCTGCCCCCTTTTAACCTCTGCCTCGCTCGAACCTCTTTCAACTGTCTGCAGAGCCCAAAGTCCCAGGCAAGGGGCAATATTTGCCAATCCTTCCAAGCTGGGACCTTCTGCGCACATACCAGGTGTGGCCCCCGAGCTATGGCCCTTCCCTTTCCACAGCTAGGTTGGGAAGCAGCAGTGTCCGCCATGCAAGGGGCTTCCAGGAGCGCCAGTCAAGGAGAGGGCTGGTCACACACCCCTTCCAGCAGCCAAAGCTAACCCACCAACTGCTAGGCGGTCTTCTCTCTCACCCAAGGGGGCTTCACACTCAAAGTTGGCCCCAAGGGCTCCTGGCTAAGAGCAGCCTCTGAAAGCTGCACCCTCCGGGAGTGGAAGGTGGTCGAGCTGCTCTGGTTGGCTGGACATGGGGGCAACGCACATCAAGCCCCAGCATCCCTCCAGCCTGGGCAGCGTTGATCGCATTGTGGGCATCTACTTGGAGCCATGATGAGCTCCGCGTGGGAAGGCAAGCTCATCTCTTTCGGAGACCGATGTCCGGTGACCCCTGCAGGGCGAGTGAGCGCAGGGGTTGTGGCCGCAGCAGGACAGAAGGAAGACCGGGGGTCTTTTGCAGGTGCAATGCCCTTTTTCCACCTCCCTTTTCTTAGCCAAGCACCTCCCAATGGAAGCAGCTCTGCTCGTTCGCAGCTGCAACAGCCGAGCTGCCGAAGCAGAGCCCTCTTAGCGGGGCCCCCCACTGGCTTTGGATCTGGTCCAGTGCCTGATTCTCAGGGCCTTCGGCCTGAATGTCTCCCCGTATCCCTGGTTCTGGCTGTGAAAAAGTGTGGGTATCCCCAGCCAAGTCCTCCCTGTGCAAAAGCGGAAGCTCTGGGGAGCTCAGCCCCATGCGGGGTCTTTCGGGTCCTGCCTGCAGCAGGAGAGGGGCATGAGCTGGTTTTTTAAAACAAAAGAATGCAGTCCGTCTTCTTCCTGCAAGCAGCAACAGGGAACCAATCCCTCCCTGTCCGTTTCTGCCGTCACCCACTACAGCTGTCAGTAAGAGCCGCTGCCCACCTGATGACTTGCAGAGGCAGCCTGGTTTTCCTCGGAGGGCGGGGGGGGGGGGGGGGGGGAGAGAAAGCCATTGTCCCTACACATCTGGAGCCCTCCCCCGGGAAGACAGCTCACAGCCAATCAGGAGCAGCCCTCACCAGCTTTTGATGCTTGTGGCCTTTCCCACATGCTCAGTGCATGTCATGTGCAGCGCCTGATCACACCTCGCAGCCAGTCTGTTGTCCGGGCAAGAGCCTTGATGTGGGGGGGCGGGGGTGGGGGAGGCTAAGAAGAAGCAGGGGATGTCACCCTCTCCCCCAGGTGGACCAGGGTCTTGGCTGCCCCTCTTCCCAGCCACCACTTCCCACCAGCCGTCCAGTGGGAACCGTTGCCAGCCGCTGCCTGTAGAGGAACTGCTGGTAGCTCAAAATGGCTCTTTCTCCCTGGCACGGATCCCAGAGGGAGGGGCTTTCCCTGAGCCTTGAACTAGGAGAGCCAGGGATGGGAGGGCACTTGGGGGGTGAATCTGCTGCTAACTATACCGCCTGCTTGCCACGGGCACTTCCTGCCACCCTATCTTCTTTTCTGGCACGTGGCCACTATGCTTAGCCACCCTGGGGAGCCATGGAAAGCAGGAATGCCCCCCCTCTGCCCTGCTTCTTTGGGGCGAAGAGGTTAATCTGCTGCAGCCCCTTGCTCCACGGGTGGGTCCTCTCCCCACCCAAACCCCCTCCTGTGTGGGCTTAGGAAGGGAAAGCCCGAAATCCTTGGGCCCACTGCCTCCTGTTTCCTCCAGGCCAGGATGGGATTCTCCTGCCTGTGGGACCCCCAGGGTCACCTCTCCCTATGGCTGATTCAGCAAGAGTACCTGAGACCCCAGGAGTTCCTGAGGCTCCTCCCATAAGGCACTGGGTGAGCCCGGCCCACCCCACAGGGTGGTTGTCTAAATAAAGGACTTCATAAAATGAAGCAGTTGGCAAAGAAAGAAACCCAGGCCTCTATCCTAACAAGTCGTTTGAGGAGACAGAAGTTCCCGAGACAGGCGAAGGAGTAAAGGTGCAAGGGGAAATAGCAAATTTTCTTCCTTCCCGCCTCACCAAAGGAGAAACTTTGGCTACCGAACCTGCCATCCATCCATCCATCCATCCATCCATCCATCCCAGGAGAGACAACCCAGCAGGAGTTCTCAGCTCTAAATAAGCAGGAAAAGCATGGGCAAAATTACCCCCCTCCCACCCACCCACCCCGCCTACCAGCTCTGGCATCTGTGGCTCAGCAGCCGCTTCCACAACTAGTTTGCCCAGATGGGAGACCCAGAAAAGGTATTGACAACTGCCCCCCATTCTGCCCACAGAGCCCAGCTGCAGCTCCCCATCACATGGGGGTGGGCTGCTTACCAAGAGGGCATTTGCCTGGGCACCTTCTGCCCTTGGACTACCTGTTGGCTGAGGACTTACTCATAAGTCAGGGTCTTGCCCTTGGTTTACACTCTGCATGACCAGCAAGTCATTCCTGCTCCTGAACAAGGCTGGCAGTGCCCAGATTTGGGGGAGGGGGGCACTGGGACTATGAGCCCCTTAGGAAAAGCCTCAGTAGAGCCATGGGGGAAGACGCATGGGCCTTCTCCATCGGGCACTGAACAAACGGGCCTTGTGGCTTTCTTGGAACAGGCCAGCCCCCAAAAGAAAAAAAGAAAGAGGCTTGCTCTCCTCTCAGAGCTGTTCTTCACCCAAAGGCAGAGGAACAAGTTACTAGTCCTTTGGATGTGAGGGATTGAGCAGCAGATACTGCTTCTCAGTCTGCCTCTTCCTGGCAGTCTCGGCTAGAGGCACAGGTGGGGAGGGCCGGCCCCCTCGCTATCACTGCCCCTCTTCCTCACCCCCCCCCCCCGGCGTCCCGAAGGATCTCCGGATTTGGGGGATATGAGTGCCACTGACCAAAGGGAGCCAGGCGGGGGGGGGGGGGGCAGCCCAGGCTTTGCCAGACTCCTGTTCAAGGTGCCTCAGCCACTCCAGCACCAGAATGGACCTGCAAGCGCTTTGATAGGGGGACAAGCAGAGGCACATCCCGCTCCTCCCGGATCATTGCCCGGGAAAAGCTTTTCCACCCGATCCCCGATCCTCTCTCGCCATCTAGGCGCGATGAGGGCGAGAGGGCGGCCGGGCGGGCGGGCGCTCCGGGCCGGCTTCTCCCTTCCCTGTCAGCCCCGGAGCAACCGCGGCGGTGCCCGCAGACCAGGCTGCCCATGGAGGCGGAGGAGGAGCAGCCCCGCCCGGCCCGGAGAGGCCGTCGAGCAGCCGCCCCTCTCGCGCGTCCCCTTCTCCGGGCGCCCCGTCCTTGGCTGCGGCGCGGGGGGCGGAGGGCCGGGTGGGCGCCGGCAGAACAAGCGGGAGCCGCCGCACAGGGGAGGCACGCGGGCCGGGAGGGGAGGGGACGGGAGGGGGGGAAACAGCCTCCGCCCCCGCTCGCCCCCCTCCGCCGAAATGGGGGTCCTCTGCCTTCCTCTTCTGCACCGTCACCATGGCAACGCCAGAGCCCGGCCGCCGCAGCAGCGGCAGCCCCCCTCCGCGCCCCCGCGCCTGCTCCATCCTCGCCTAACCGGCGGTCGATCGACGGACGGGGGGGGGGGGACGGGGGACGCGGGGTCGGCTGCTGCAGCTGCGGAGGGGGGGAGTCAGGGGGAAGAGCGGTGGGCTGCCCTCGCCCTCCCCGGCCACGCCGCGCTCCCCCCCGCCGCCGCCGGATCGTCGTTCTCGTCTTTCACCTCCCCCGCCGCCCCTCCCGGGGGCTTACCCGCCGACGCGCTGCTGCTGCTGCTGCTCCCGTTGCGGCGAAGGCGGCGGCGGCGGCGGCGGTGGTGGTCCCGCGGCAGCCATGCCGGGCCGGCGCGGGAGGAGCCGGGGCGGCGGAGGCGGCGGCGGGAGGGGGGCGCGGAAGGTCTCCTGCAACGGCCGCCGTCAGCGCCGCCGAAGTCCCCGCCCCGCGCGCGCGCCCGGCCGCCAGGCTCCCAGAATGCGCGGGCGCGCGGGCAGCGTCGGCTCGAGCGAGCGAAAGAGGGGGAGGGAGGGAGGCGAGGAGGGGCGGCGGCGCGGGAGGGAGGGAGGGACGGAGCCTCCTCCGGCCCGAGGCGGCCATTCGCCAGTGCTTGGCGGCGCGGGGGCTGCAGGGCGCGGGGAGGGGCGTCTTTGGGACCCCCGGCCCACCCAGCCCCCTGGCGGGAAGGCGCCTGGAAGCCCCCGCAGCAGGTGGCAAGCAGGAGCCCGGCCGCCTGGGCCCCGCAGCCCGACGGTCCCCGGGAGCGGAGGGCAAGGCGAGCCGGCGCGGTCCTGCGTGGCCCCGCCAAAAACGGCGTCCTTCGGCCGGTCCCGGGAGGGAGGGTCTGCTCTGCCAGCGCTGGGTCTCCTGTCCGGATCCCCGACAGACGCAGCATCGAGGGCCACACTCCGCCCTCCTGCCTTTGGGGCGCGCTTGCCCCCTGCTCGGGTAATCGGGGCTCCCCTCCTCGAGCCAAGGAGCCGCCCTGGGAGATTTGCGGGTTCGACTACTGTTCTAGCAGTTGAAAGTAGGCCAGTTTGGGGCAGGGAAGGGCGCTGAGTGCAATGGGGGTGGGGGACGAGGAGTGGGTAGCAGCTGCCCCCCTTCCTGTTCCACAGAAGAGGCTTCCAAGGAGAAGGCTACACTGCAGGGACCGTGGGGGCACAGAAACACAGGGCAGCTGGTCCTGCTCAGGCTCTGCTTGGAGAGACCAGTGCACCCGGCCTGGCCTGGCACGTGAGTGAAGCTGCCCCAAGAGTTGGTTTTTTGTCCTGCCTTCCAAGACCCCACCTGAGCCTTTTCTGCTCTCCCTGGATCTCAGCAGCAAACCCCCCCCCCCCGTCTCAGTTCTCCTCCCCCACGAGCTCTTGCACATGCCCCCCAGGCCGTTCTGCCTGGTCCTTCCACATTTTCTTGGTCCCAGCCCCCTCCCCCCCCCGAACACCTGCGGTTGTGGTTTCCGGGGTGCTCATTGCCACGACCCAGAGGCACCCCACTCTGCTTCAACAGCTGTCTTGGAAACTGCTTTGGATGGGAGAGTTGGCCTCTAAGGCAAGGCTGGTGGGGAATTCTGGGAGTTGGCGTCCACTCCTCTTAAAGCTGGCAAGGTTGAGAAACACTGTTCTAAGAAATAGGGACAAATCCGTGCATGTGTGAACGTAGCGAAGGAAAGACACCAAAAAGAACGAACAACTGGCCTTTTATTTCAGACCCACCTTGAAATCTGGAGCAAAGGGGGGGGGGGGTGCATAGCCTCTCCAAGCCCTTTCCTTACAGACTGGCCAAACTCCACTGTCCAGGAGGATTGGGCCCTGGGAGGCTGCTTCCACCTGCCCGGGGTGCTGTCCAAGGTGCTGTGTGCTCACCCCCACCCCCTCTCCCTCGCTCCAGTTTCTCGCTGCCTTCGGACCAGACTCTGATCAGCAGCACCAGATCCAAGGAGCCGGTTTTCCTCCAGAAAAAAAAATCTTTTCTCATTAAAGAGACCTGCTTTTCGTGTAATTTTCTCTTTTAAAAAATTTAAATGGTGGCACTGCTTTGGGTTTGATGCTGTAGGGAGTGATGCTCCTTTGGTTAAATTTAGCCCTGCTAATTGCTCCCTCCATAGATGGTTGCTTTTCAGCAGCAGGTGCTCCCACCCAGTTCACTGAGGCAGATCTGGATCACAAAGAGGAAATTGACCCAGTAGCTCTCATTCTAAGGGGCTGCCCCTCTCCGGCCCTGATTCTGGAGACACGACTCTCCGGAGGGGCCCCTGGCGTCCTACCTTCAGTCCCAGAAAATAAGACAAATGGGCAGGAAGTCAGGCAGGGGCTGGGTCAGTGGAGCAGCTCAGCTCCGGGTCGGGATGGGAAAGCTACGAGCTCCCGAGTCTCCTTTCAGCTCGTCAAAGTCGGTCAGAGCAAACAGGGTGATGAATAATGGACGGGGCAGATGCACATTTCCACCTATGGCTTCCATAAGCTCCATCTGAGGGAAATGCTCCATATTTCATGGAAGTGGGCCAGGGGTTTAAAAGGATCAGCGTCTGTAACAAAAGGGCCACCTTTGCGTCCTTCCTAATGGGACAGTTTCTGCTGTGCTTTCCATTCTCCTGAAGGGATGAGAAAAAATGGCAGGTCTCTGTGAATCGCACAAAGTCCTCCTGGATTCTGTGGCCCAATTAGGAGGACAGAGTCTAAGGTTCTGAAATTTCACTCTGGACAGAATCCACCAGCGCTGAGCAGGCGACCAGAGCTGTAAATTGCTGCCAGACGTTAAGAGGAACAAAATCCCTGCTTGAGTTTACTTACGTAGCCAGTTTAATAGGCCTGGCTATCAAGCATTAGCTGCAAGGGTCATAAAAGCATCACGTTTCAAAGCAATAATGTAAAACCTCATGGCAAATAATAAAAATAGATTTAAATCTTGATTAAAGCAGTTTATAAATTCTTAAATAACATAAAATTCTACCGCTCAGCTCTAAAGTTCAATCAACCATAAATGCTTCACAATGTACTGCATAGGAAAAGTCAAGATGCTGCTGCTAATTTCCCTTAGCAGAGAGTTCCAGGGGCCACAACTGAAGCGTCTGGCAAATGCAACCATGAACGGCCCTTTTTCAAGTTCACACATAAGTGTGGATCCTTTCTTGAACTTGCCGTTCGAAGCCCATCCAGATTTTCCTCTCCAACAGTTGAGAGGATAGTAGCTTTATTGCCATCCGTACACTTTCTGAAATGCTGGCTTAATAGCATGGCGTGCCTCACCCTTGCCAAGCAAGCAGCCCCTTCAGGGCAGGGCCGCTTGGGTTTAGCTTGCTTGAGTGAGAGGTCCCTCCAGGCTGAGGCCTTTGGGGCTCTATCCGCACTTAAGAACATGGAAGTAGGACACGGGGGGGGGGAAATGAACAGAAATTTTGCTGCCCCATCTCTGGACCTCTTCCGCAGATGGAAGGACTTTAATGGCTACCCTCCTGCATTCACAGAGCATTACGTGCAGCCATTTGAGGGAATAATTGTTCCATCATTATTTGCTGGGCTTCAGACTGGTGCCCGGCCTCCTGGCTCTCTTCCTGATGCCAGGGCCCAGACTCAGGGGAAAGACTGGACGCCCAGAGAAAGTGAAGCTTGCTTGCTACCCAAATGCCTTGAAGCAGATTGGCTCCCCTCACAGCCTTTGGATGCATCTGACTTTCTGCCGTTGAAGTTTGTGGATGGGGATTATGGGCCTTGAAAAACATCTGTGGGATTAACCACAGTTTGCTCAGTAACCCCAGTGGCGGAGGTCACACAAGACTGAAGTAGAAAGCAGGCAAACCAAATTCTGGGTTCATGCAATGGGTGACCCCGGGGTCAGCATTTAAAGGAACAAATAAGCATTTCCAAAGGGGAGCCCGTTTCTCAGATCCGTGAATCGTTATAGACTGCAGAAGCTAAGCTATAACAAACGCCTGCCACAAACCTCTTTGAGACTCTTGCTGCAACAGGCCAACATGGTCGCTCTCAGGAAAAGGCTGGGTATGGTATCATCTTTTCTGCCACTAATTCCAAGAAGAGGGATATTCTGCACGGATCCAGAGACCATTCCTGCCAGTGCCTATTTTCCATTTGCCACGACTGTGGCCCAGAATAGGGGCCCCGTGCACAGAGAGACTGCAGCTTTCCAGATCCCAAGCAGCATTTGGGTGCCAGGCAATGTGTGGCCAGTCACAAGCGGACTGCTGGCAAAGTGGCCAGAAGCCACAGGGGGGCATCTCAGACCTCCGAAGAGTGTTGGAATACACGGTAACGGCAGTGCAAGGAATCGGCACCCAGCAGGCCTCCTGTCTCTGCTCCGTCCATTTCTTGGACGTCTCTGCCCCAAAGCAGCAAGTCCAGGGCTTCCCTGTCAGAAGATCTCGATGGCTCCATCCTTAAAAGGTCTGTCCACTCATGTGAGCAATCTGAACCGGAACTGGCAATGATAAAGGGTTCAGGGAGCCCTGTGTGCATTTGGTAAAAGCCAGAATGACATCACGTTCCTGACCTGGTTGGGCAGCAGGTCACGTGCCACCCCAAGGACGCTGGTCTTCTGAGCTGGGAGAGCCACACGCCGGGAGATTTTGTCCTCCAGGGCCCGAGCAGCCGAGACGGCCGCAGTGAGTTTGCCTGGATTAGCAAACATGGGACAGTTAGCCTAGAAGGGGGCAGCGTTAAATGCTGATTATTCACTGGGCGACTGGAATCCAGATTAGCCTCTGTGGGTTAATGAGCTGCAATTAAGTGGCGCATAAACATTCTTTTACAACAAAAAGGAACCCATCAGAGGAAGAGGCAATGCTCAGAGGGACCACGTGACACGAGGCAGCCTGTCTGTGTGGAAGAACGTGGTTGCAACCGGCTGGCTGGGAGAAGGAGCCAGGGTTACGTGGACATTTGCCAACCTTCATCCAAGAAGAGGCAAAGGAGAAGTGTTTCCCCGCGTTTCCTTCAGAGAAAGGCAAAGACGGGGATCCCGTGGAAAGAGGGCGATAAAAACTCTTTGAGTAACGAAGTTGGGAGGCTGAATCTGGAAGGACTGGCCTGACCTCTGGGAAAACATGTGCTTCCCTGGTCAGGGAGGCTCACTTCAGGGAAAGGTGCCCGTTTACCACTGGGCCTGGGATCCTGCAGGCCCTAAAAGAGCTGGCAGGGCAGACAGGAAGCCTCACGGAAGAGATCCAGGGGGGCGGGAGGGAGGGGCTCATGTCCCTCCCAATCGCCTTAGCAGGGGAATCAGCCGCCATGCTGGAAGCCCTCTCTGCAAAAACCGGCTGCACAGCGCCATCCACCATTGCGCTAGATTCGGCCGATCCACACTCACTCGCACAGAGTATGGCAAATTGTTGGAGGCTGAGGGGCAATTAAGGCAAGGCCAACCAGCAGGTCAAAGCGGGGTGACTAAATCAGCAGAGAAGCATCCCTTGCAACTCCAAACACAAGAGACTTGGGGTGGGGGGGGGGGGGGATTGGGAGCAGGTGTGTAGCTCAAGGGCCACCAAAGTTTCTAAGACAGACGACATCAGAAGGGAAGAGAAATTCCAAGTGCATCTCCTCCAGATGCCAGTTTTGCCCAATAGCTGCCCAATGGTTCCTTGAACCAAGGTGGGTGCCTGGGCAGGGATGCCCGGGGGCAGAAAGGCTGCCTGGCCATCTCCCCACTTGTCTCCGCAAGGGCATGGCCGTCTGTCTTCCCCACGCGACCTGCAAAAGGGCCAGGTTTTCCCTCGTTAACAGCCCAAGCAACAGAACTGGAGATGGGGGGCACCTGCAGCCCCTTTCAGCACCGAGCACCAATTTGGAGAACCGATCTCAGGAAAGACGAAGAGCTGAATCCAGGCGTGAAATCCAGCAGGTTCTGGAGAGCCGGTAGCGGAAATTTTGAATAGTTTGGAGAACCGGCAAATACCACCTCTGACTGGCCCCAGAATGGGTGGGAATGGAGATTTTGCAGTATCCTTCCCCTGCCATGCCCACCAAGCCACGCCCACAGAACGGGTAGTAAAAAAAATTTGGATTTCACCACTGGCTGAATCCCCTCCCTGCCCCCCCCCCTCGCCCATCCTGAAGAAGCAAGATATGTTGTGGAAAGTATGCTCTGTGTATTTCTTTTCAGGACATCTGTGATACAGGGTTCATCTGGTATAAATAAAGTATAAAATCTTACAAGTTGTTTTTTTTGTCATTATTTTAACAAAAATACTAAAAACTTATTAAAAGCTGAAATCAAAGTGGGGTGGGAGACTCTAGCAATCACACAGGATTCGGAAACACTGGTAGAAAGTGGAGATTAAAAACACTCATTTGGCGTGATAAAACACTCCTGGCCGAGGGGGGGGGGTCTGTTCTGCCCCCAGCCCTGAAGAATGGCCCTTCCAAGTCCTCTGGGAAGCTGCTGCCGCTTCTCTCCTGGGGCTCAATACCGTCCAAATGGGTTGCTGCTCTGTTG
This sequence comes from Ptyas mucosa, assembly GCA_012654045.1. Classification (NCBI taxonomy): domain Eukaryota; kingdom Metazoa; phylum Chordata; class Lepidosauria; order Squamata; family Colubridae; genus Ptyas; species Ptyas mucosa. Next base: position 617,781 of record WNWU01000055.1, read on the forward strand.
GGGCTGTGTATCTGGGGGTGGGGCAAAGACTGGAGTCAGAGGCTGGGAAGGGAGGGAGGGAAGGAGGCGGGTGGGTATTAGGGGCAGAAGCTGGCTGGGTTTGGCAGGAGGAAGGCCCGGCATCAGAGACGCCCCTGCGCAGGAGGTGCCCATTCCCTGACTCTGGCAGGACACAGCTCATCAGCTCCCCTGCGCACGACAAGTTCCCAAGCAAAAACTTTGCCGGGCCTCCCTGCACCCTCCTCTAACCAAACATGTGGGCGGGGCTCCTGCCTGCCCACGGATCGTCTGGGCCTGAGGGCGTGGGGCTCATGGGGGAGAAAGGGATGGGGACAAGCCACCATGGGAGCGGCCCCTTCCTCCCCAGGCTCACAGGCGCCATGGCCTCCGTCTCTTCTACGAAGCTGCCAAACGCTCTCAAATGCTGCAGGAGGGGCTGAAGCCATCACGGGGGCAGCCCCAACTCCCCCCCTCCTTACAATCCAGCCTTTTTTTCCCGAGGCAGCAGGAGGCCAACTCCAGGGCTGCCCCACATGCCAGACGCCCAAGCGGGCCCCGCCTGGGAGGCCCCTTCCTCGGTGGCTGCTCTGAAGCTTCCGCTGAGCCCCATGGTTGAAGGGCGCAGGGGGTCCTTTGCTCATCCAGCAGGCGGCCTTCGCCCGGGTCAGACACGTCATCGGCCAGAGGGGGAAAGGAAGGCCTGGCAAGGGGAGGGGAGAAGCAGCCTCCTCCGCCAGACCCTCAAGGGCCCTTGGATTCCCCCGCCCACGAAGCCCCCTCCCTCGCCTGCAGGACCACCTGTTCAGGAAGGGGTCAGAGCACCGGTTCAGAGGGGGAGCACCCGAGAACCCCGCTCCCTTCCCCTAAGGGGGGGGGGGCTGCAGCCCTGCCCGGCCGGCTGAGGGACAGGGCCCGGGGCCCAGGCCTTACTGGAGAGCTGCTGCTGGAGCTGCCGGACCAAGGCGGCCGTCTGTTGCTGCTGCTGGGTCTGCTGGAGGCCTTGCCGCTGGAACTGCACAGAGGGGGAGGCGTCACTGGGGGTGTGGGTGGGGTGGGGGGCGAGGGGGAATCCCCCCCCCCAGGGAGAGAGCTGACTTACCAGGGGTTGCTGAGGAGTCAGGCCTTGCATCCCCAGACCCGGCGGCTGGCCCTGGGCTTGGGGCTGAGGGACGGGGGGCACAGGGGGCGGCTGCTGGGGGGGCGGCTGCGGCTGTTGGGGCTGCGGCTGCGGCGGGGGCTGCTGTTGCTGCTGCTGCTGCTGCTGCAGAAAAGAAGGCGGCCGGAGGGAGACCCTTAGCCAGGGGCCCTGGGAGCCACTGAGGCAGCCTGGAGAACCACCTCCCCTCTTTTAGACCCCTCCCCTTTTGCCCCAGACGCCTAGCCCCACTGCAGCCCCACGGACGGAGGCGCCTGCCGGGCTCCCTGGCTGCTCACCCGGAGCAGCTGCTGCTGCTGCTGTTGCTGCCTCAGGTATTGCTGCTGCTGCTGCTGCTGTTGCTGCTGCTGCTGCTGCTGCTGCTGGTCGGGCAGGAGCTGGCTGGGCCGGACCCCCGCGGGGACCCCTTGCGTGCTCAGGTGGTTGATGCTGCCCATCATGGCCGGCTGCTGCATCGGCTGATGGGGGAACCTGGAGCGCAGGATGGGGCGTCAGAGTGGCCTTTGGGAGCAGAGCCTCGGCTGAATCGGGTGGGGGCCCGTGCCATCCCTGCAGCCCCTCCCCGGGTACCTCTGTGCGGCGTTCAGGGCGTGCCCGTAGGCAGGGGCCTGCTGGTGCACGTATCCGCTGGGCCTCTGCATAGACCGGACGGCGTCGACGAAGGCGGGGTTGGCGCTGGGGTGGCTGTTCTGATAGGTCTGGCCGGAATACGTCGAGGGGACCATGGTGCTGGCCTGGGAGGGATGCTGCTGAAGGCCGAGGTGAGGCACCCCGTAGGGGGTGTAGCCCTGTAGGGAGAAGGGGGAAGGAGGGGCAGGAGCAGGAACGGGCCGGGCAGGTGAGTTACTGCTCAACGGCTTCACACAGAAAGACGGCCGGTCTCTGGTGCTCCCACCGAACAGAGACCGGGCTCAGCCCCACCAGCTGAGGGCTGGAGCTTCCTTCCCAGCTGCCCTCCTGAAAAGCCCCTGGCCAGGAGAGTTTCCTGGAAGGGAGCCAAGAGCTCACCTGCGCTGGCTGCCCGGTTCCATAGGCTGGAGCAGGAGGCATCTGGCGCACTGGCGGCTGCCCCAGGATCCCCTGGCCTTGCTGGGGAGGCAAGAGAGAGGCGTGGCACGGGCAGCTGCAAGGGGGTATGGACCCTCGCCAGCTCCGAGACTTTTCCTTCTGGGCGCAAATGCTCTCCCAAATTACTTTGGGCCGTGCTGACCGAGAAGCGGAACCATCAAGTCCAGGCTGCTCTTCCCCCTCCTTCTGGAAGAGCTGGAGGCTGCCCCAATGACTCAGCCACCTACAAGCTGAGGGGTGACTGATGGGCAGGAGACCCTTTCTCGGGTGACCCGTACTCTGCAATCCCCCCTCCTGGGGAGCTTACCAGTTTGGCCTGCAGTTGCTGGCGCAGGAGCTGTCCCCCGGGCACAGGAGGCGGCGGCGGCTGCTGTCTATAGACGGCTGACTTATAGGAAGGGTCCATTCCCAGCATGCCCATGCCAGTCGGCAAGACCCCCGGGTAGGGGAGCCGGTTGGGCACCAGCTTGCCAATGGGCATGCGCACCGGCCGGTAGGATGTGTCCAACCGAGGGCCACCTGCAAGGAGAAGCAGCACCTGGTCTTTGCTGGGCGCCTCCAGACAGCTCAGCCCCAGCCAGAGCCCGACGTCCCAAGGAAGGGTGGGGGCAGCTGGACAGGGAGCCCCTCTGCTCTGCTGGGCTCCCTGTCCTGACTCTGCTGCGGAAGCCGCCAAAATCCAGGCTCGGGGAGAGGGCAGAGGGCTCCACCCCCCGAAGAACACCAGACTTTGACTGACCTGCTGGGAGGGGCTGGTTCTGGGCATAGAGGCCCACTGGAGGCTGCCCGTAGGCCAGGCGAGACATGGAGTTCCCCGGCTGGTGATGCAGGAGATCGGTGGGGATGCCGGCACCATAGGAGACGCCCCGGACCGCGTTCATCGGGTATTCCTGCCGGGGGAGGGGGTGCCAAAGGCCGTGAGAAGGCCGGCCAGGCAGGGGGAGAGGCTGGAAGGGCTGGCCCAGCCGTGGGGAGGGTGGGGAGGGGAGACTCACCTCGTTCTTGCTGGCAGACTGGGCCCGTTTCTTGCTCTTGCTCTTATTCTTGTTCTTGGGTTCTGCTGCGGAGCTGCCGGTGCTGGCACTGGCCTTCTCCGCCTTGGCCGGCTCGACCACCTTCTTCTCCGGCTCCAGGGCCACCGGGGTGGGGGGCTCCTCCTCCTCGGGAGGCAGAGGCAGCGGCTCCAGGTAGTAGCTGCGGGGCTTGGGCTTCAGGTGGGTGTGGTAGAGGAGCAGCCGCTGCTGCTCTTCGAAGCGGGACACCTTGCGGTCCACCCGCACCGTCCCGAACCAGCCCCAGGACAGCGGGGCAGAGTGCTTCAGGCCCTCGAAGAGGTCCCAGGGGGAAATCTTCTGCTTGGTGGAGACCTGCAGGCCCTGGGAGGTGTGGGGGGGAGGGGAAGGAAAGACAGCCATGGCAACTCGGTGGCGGGCTCTTGAGGGCTGCCTCCTCCTCATTCTGAAATCTGCCAGTCCAACAGCCCGACCCCCGTCCCCTCCCAGCAAGAGCCAAAGGGGCCCGGCCAGAAGTCCAGAGAGCCACTTGCCTCCTTCTTGAAAATGGAGTCAAAGCCGGCAATCTTGTTGCCTTTGGTGTCGATGAGGGAGCCCTGAGGCTCGCAGGTGATCACATCCCGGGTCTGCTTGGGGAGGGGTAGCAGCTGGCGCACTTTCTCCAGGCTCTCTGACTGCCGGTCGCCCAGCTCTTTCTGCACAGGAGGGAGCCGTTCCAGGGAGAGCCGTTCCGGACCCTGCTGGCCTCCAGGGCTGCCCTAAGGGAGCTGCGCCACCGCCCCAGCCGTCCCACCCTTGATCCCGGAGCTCTGGACAGGGGCCCTGGGCTGGCTCCCCCCTGCCCGCTTCCCTCAGGCACCAGAGCTTCACCCAGGGGAAAAGAGAAGCCGAGCAAGAAACCGAGCGCCAGGGCAGCCCTTCCCTCCCGGGGGGAATGGGGGGAGGGGGCTCTGGGTTACCCGCAGCTTCTTGACCAGGTTCATGTATGCCCGCTTGTTCTCCTCCATGCTGCCTTGCGAGATGCTGGACATGTCGGCGGCCAGAGTGCCATTGATCAGCACGCTGAGCATGTCCAGGACGGTGGTGAAGAGCTCACTGGAAGATCAGGGCCGGGGGGGGAAGGGCGGTCAGTGAGGGGCAGAGGCAGCAGAAGCCCCATTGGCTCCGCCAGGCTTTGTGCAGGGAGGGAGGGCTGCCAATTCACACGGCCCCTTGTGGCCTGGGAACCCAAGCCCCTGTCCCACTATCAACAGGGGAACGTGGGACGCTCCTGAGGCGCAGGAACCCTGTGCCCCAACAGACCTGCTGAGGGGCCGGGGAGGGGGGGTGTCCAGGGGAAGGAAAGGCTCACTTGTTAGACTGCATGTCCACCGTGCCACTGCTGATGATGTCCAGGAGAAGCACTGCCCACTCCGTGGTCTGCTGGGTGCTGCGCTGCACCGTGTCAAACATGCCGCCCACCTGGCAGGAAGGACCACATGAGCTCCCTTCCCACAGGAAGCCCGGGGGGAGCAGAGAAAGCGGGGGGGGGTGTCTTCCCCTTCCCAAGGCAGTCTTCCCGGTAGGACTCCCTCAAAAGGAGAATTCTATGGGAGGGGCGAGGGGAGCAAAAGGAGGCCCCATCCATTAGCTCCAGCTCTGTCCCACAAGGTTTGGGGAGCAGCCTCCGGGAGGCAGCCCTTTTTGTGCCCCACAGCTCACCAGATTCAGCCGCAGCTTCAGCGCCTCGTGCATCAGCTGCTTGGCTTTGCAGTCGTCCTGGTACTGGTCTTCCCGCCAGTTGGTCACAATCTAAGAGGGCGGCGATGGGAACAGCCTCCCTCAGCAGACAGAAGCTGCTGGGGCGGGGGAGGCTGGGAAAGGGAAGTCCCCACCACCACCAGGAGGAAACGCGGCCAGAAAGCCACCTTGGGATCCCCCCACTTACCTGCTGGACTTGGCTGTACAAGGAGGTGAGGAGGCCCTCGCGCTGCTCGTCCTGGCCCTTCAGGCAGGTGAGCACCAAGGACAGGAAGGGCTGCTGGCTCAGCAGGGTCATGCTGCAGGCAAGGGCAGAGGTTGGGTCGGGCTCACAGGGGCTTACCTCCCCCCTCCATCTCCCTCACCTCTTCTGCTTCTGCCGGTCTCTCTCCTTGCGGGACGAAGAGCCCAAATGCTGCCCCTTCTCCAGCTCGTCCCCCGCTGCCTTCAGCACGTAGCCCTGCACGGAGGTGGGGAGCTTGGCGATCAGAGGCGCCACCAGCCACACTCCGGACCGTTCCAAGGAGCTGGATGGGCAAGAGAGCAGGGTCAGGCTGCCCTGACCCTCCCCCCCGCTTCCAGCCCCCCCCCCCCCCGCCTCCCTGCCTCTCCTGACCTAAGGACAGGCTTGGCTTTGGGGTTGGCTGGCATGAGGTTGGGGCAGCTGCCCAGGCTGACGATGCCGTTGGTCTCGGCCGACTGCTGGAACACTTCAATGGTGGCCTTGGCGATATTCTCCAGCAGGGAATTCATCTCTTGCTGCAGGGGGCGGGGGCGGGGGTGGGGGGAGAGTCAAACTTTGAAGCCCTGGCAAGAGGACGGCTGTGCAACTCAACCGACATGAATTCCCAGGCCCCTTGACCCCCCCGGCCTCCCCCAGGGACCTCAGCCCTTACATTGCTGGCTGTCTGCTTGATCATGAGCTGCAGTTCGAGCAGTGACTGGCGCATCGTCCACTGGTCCAGGTTCTGCAAGGAAGGCCGGCGGACATGGCTGTCAGAGGACGGCCCTGCTGTGGGGCCAACCCTCCCGCTGGCTTCTTGCCCTTCTGAGGAGCCAGAATTTCGTGGCACCCCTCATCCCTGTGCATGGTGAAAATAGCCGGTCCCTCCATCCCACCCACCCCGGTGCCTGCAGAGGCCAAAGCGCGCCATCTACCTGGCCAATGCCCCCTTCCCCCCCCCAGAAACCTGCAAAATGCGCTTGATCCTCTGTCGCTGGGGGTTCTCGCCCTCCTCGCTGTCGAGCAGCCGATGAGGATAGCAGATCAGCTGCATCAGCCGCTGGGCCTGGGTGCTGCTCAGGACAGGGTCCTGCAGGTCGTTGCTGTCCTCGCACAACGACTTCAGGCATCGCTCGCCCACCCATTCCTGTGGACAGAGGGGGAGGGGTGCCAATGACCCCGGGGGCCTCCGGCTCTGCCAGCCAGCACTCTGCCTTCCGAGGCCCCGGGACCAAGGCTGGCAGGGATCTCCCCACAGGCACGTCTGGGCCACACTGGGGCTGAGCACCAGGCCCGTCCGAGGAGCCGCACTGCCCACCGATGACCCCAGGGCGAGCTCACTGCAAGGCCCCCGGCTGATAGAACATTACCCCCGTAAGGGCCGTCGGTCTCACCTGCTGGCAGATGCTCCTGAGGACATACTTGGCGTAAACATCCAGGCTGGCCGTCTCAATGGAAACCATCCGGCCAGCTGGCTTCTTGTCGTCATCCAGGAGATCGTCCACCCCTCCCGGGTGGGAAAAGCCAGAGCCCTTCAGTTCGGCATCCCCTGCAACCAGGAGTGGGACTCATCCAGTGGCCACCAACACTCCCCCCCCCTTTCCCGGCTGTGCCCAAGCACGTACCCAGGACGAAGACGGCCTTCAGCACTGCAAAGACGGCCCCGTCCACGATGCGATTCTGGGAAGCGGCCAGCAGGTGCCTGTCGCAGGACGAGCGGATGCCCACCGAGGGCTTACCTGTGGAGAGCCCGCACTTTCAGCCCCGGACTGACCGACACCAAGAAGGCACCCCAGTCAATCGTGGGAGAGCCCAGGCCCAACGGCTTACTGCTGTCCTGCTGGCAGGGATTCAGCTGGGGGGTCTTAAAGAGGTGCAGCAAAATTCGGCAGGTCAGGCGGGCCCCGGGCTCCGAGTCCTGTTCGCTGCAGGCTGCAAAGAGAAGGGCAGGCGGGTCAGTGCTGGGCATCTCTCCCGGACTCCTTTGGATGGTGTCCCAGCCAGATGCTCACCAGCATTGAGGAGAGAGGGAATGGCTGCGCAGCGGATCAGATCCTCCAGAAGCAGACACTGGCGGGCGATGAGGATGGCCACAAAGGTCGCCAGGGAGTCGTGGAAGGACAGGTCGCTCACCTGCAGGTAAGGAGGAAGGCAGCTCGGCTGAGCCTCTGCCTGCATTACCATCTACACGGGCACTGCTGGGAGTGAAGCCAAAAGCCAACGCAGGGGAAGATCGAAGTTACCGCCCACTGCCTCCGGGGGATGCACCTGGTGGCACAAGGGGCTCTGCGGTCGAGCCCGCAGAGCGCCCTTCAAGCACATGCAGCCCTCTTCGCCAATGGGTCCTCCTCGGACATTATGCCCGCTCGGCAAAACCTCCCTCCCTGTCCTGCCCTTACATCCACGTTGCAGAGGAGGTCGTTGAAGCCGCACGTCCCGTTGTTGGAGGAGCAGCACAGGGCCTTCAGCACCCCCAGCCACTCGGCACTCAGCAGCTTGCAGTAGCCGGTCAGCTCCGCACACAGGATGGCAATGTCATTGACCCTGGGCGGGAGAGCAGGGGCCGGTGAGGGCCTAGCTGACTTCCCAAGGCTATTAGCCAGGAGCTACCGAGAGGCCAGCCTTGCCCAGCCAGCCTGGAGGGATGCACGGAGCCCCCTCTTCGAAAGGGGATTCTCAAGAGGCAGAAAAGGCCATGATGCCGAGGGACAACAAAGTCTGGCTAATTCAATAAATCAAGCTGAAACTAATACGAGGGGTGAATCCAGCCTTTACCCTCAGGAGTTAGGAAGTGGGGAGAAGGCAGACGAGGGGCCAGACCTCCCGCCTCTCCTCCTTGCCCGTGGGCTTCCTTCCTCTGCCCCCTCCCCAGGGAAAGAGGGTGCTTTCAAGAGGCGTCAGCACTCCCCCCCCATGGCGCCTGGCCTGGCCCTCACCGGTCCGGGTCGTGGTGCCCCACGCAGACGTGCATCAGGGCATTGCAGACGAAGCTGTAGCGGTTGGCTGGGTTGTCTGCCAGGCTCTTGCCCAGGTTGGTGTAGGTGAAGTTGTGGGCAGAGGGGTTCTCGATGGTGTCGATCATGAACAAGGGTTCCCACAACATGTTGGAGTCCGAGGGCTCCACGTTGCAGTAGATGGTGTTCTTCACCTTGGAGCAGAAGTCGCTGCGGGGGAAGCAGGAGGTGAGGTCTGGGCAGCCCCAGCCGGCCCGGGAGAGTCTCCAACAGCCCCCTCAGGGGAGAGGCACGGACGGAGCCAGCAGGCCTGGGTCGGAAGAGGCTGGCAGGAGGGCCACAGGCGGGGCAGGGCACTGACCTGAAGAGCTCCCCAAATTTACTCTTGAGGTGGCTGCAGGACGTGTACAGATCGTAGAGGTAGGCCAGGATGCAGCGCTCAGCCGAAGAGCCATCCGAACGGTTCATGCCGTGCTTCACCACCCCGCACAGCCTGGGACGAAGGAGAGAGGCGCATGGTAGAAAGCTGGGGGACGGGCTGAGCAGGCCCTGCCCCTCACCCCAACACCCCCCGAGGGAGCCGATCAAGGAGCGCTGGCAGCCTCCCCTAAAGCTTGCGGGGCGAGGTGTGTGCCCAGGACTCACCCTTCGAAGACCTGGGCCATCTGGTCCTGGTTGAGGATAAGGCAGGAGTGGTAATGCCGCAGGACGGCCACGATGCACAGGCACAGGCTGGTGGTGTAGCTGCCCACCAGGTCGGAGGACTTGAGCAGCAACTCGGCTTCTACCACGCTCAGCTCGTTCAGCAGCTAAGCAGCCAACCAGGATCAGTCGGGGGGAGGAGGGGGAGGGAAGAGGGACAGATCAGCTCACAGACACCCTCCAGCCCCACTTGGGGTGGGAGGGCTTGAGGGGCGGGTTGGAGGAACGGCTGTGTCTGGGGGGAGCCAAGAGGAGGCGAGCAAGAAGCTGGGCATCCAAGTCACCAAGGGGAACTGCAGCCGGCTCACATTCTGAAGTTTGGGCCAAGCACTTCGGAATGGCTCTCTCGCACTTCAGGGCAAAAGAAACGTTCCTTGCACACCCTGCCTGCAGCTGCGTTCTGCTTGTGCCCGTCTGTGCTTGCAGACTCGGAGGGCCTTTCGGTGAGCAATTCAGCCCAGCGTTGGGCTTCCAACGGGACCTCGCAACCCATCTCGGCCAGGGAAAAACTCTCTTTCTCTCCCGAGCAAGCCCAGGGCAGGATCCTCGCCCTTGCAAAGGTGGTGGGAGTGGGGGTGGGGAGCCCTGTCCTGTTGACCCACCTGGATGGCAAAGTCGATGAGCCCGCTGATGTTGAGCGAATACTCCATCAGGTCGAAGATGAACTGGATGTGCTGCACCAGAGGCAGGTGGTAGGACATCCCTAAGGCAAAGCTGGTGATTTGCTCCAAGACGTTGCGAGATACCTGGAGGAGGAGGAGGAGGAGAAGGAAGCGTGGTGCCTGGCAGTGCCCCCCTGGGGTCCCCAGAGCCCAGCACCTCTCCCCCCAGTGCTGCTCCCTCTCAGCCCCTTTGCCAGCCGGAGGAAGGTACCTGAGAGGTGACGAGGTGCTGGTCGAAGTGGGAAAGATGCTGGAACTTGGCAAAGATGTCCTCTGCGGTTGGGAAGGCTTCTGGCTTGTTCCTCTTCCTCTTCTGCCCTTCCTCTCCTCCTGCCCAAGGAAGGCACATAGTGATGACCTCTGTGGGTCCCAGTGGCTTCCTCCCAGCCTTTTGGCCTGAGCGGCCCCACCAACCTGTTTCCGCCGTGCTTTTCCTGTTGAGCACCTTCAAAATGTCTTTGCTGATTCTTTTGATGGCATGCCGGGCCTCGTCGCGCTGCTTCCCCACTCCAAAAAGGACCACCAGACGCTGGTTGCACTCGTGGCTGCTGGATTCCTCCTGGGAAGGTGGGAAGGAGGGGAAGAGCAGGTCCGGCTGCTGTCCGTGGGGAGATTCTCCGGCCAGCCCCCCCCCGCAGAAACTGGACCCTGAGAAGGACCGGGGGGCTGGCTTTGGACTCACAGTGCATGGAAGGAGAGAACATCTGGCGGGAGGGAGAAAAAGACAGAGAGGTGAGGAGTGGACTCTGCATCTTGGCAGGGAAGACTCTGCTCCCCCGAAGGCAGCCCCCCAGCAGGCCGGGCAGGAGCATCCTCCACCAAGAGCTTCTGCCTCTCTCTGCATGGCTTCCGCTCCGCTCGAGGCCCCCCCAGGCCCCAGGCAGAGGAGGCTGGGCCTCCTTTTCCCCCAGGCGAGGCACTGGAGGGCATCTGGAGAGTGGTGGCTCTCTTGGGGAGGAGGCAACCCAGTCTGCCAGGGAGGGAAAGAGGGAACGAAGGCGGCCTCTGCCACCAGCACTATGGGCTCCCCAGAGACCAGCCAGGATGCCCGGCCAGGCCCTACCGAGAAATCGGTCTTCTCCATGTCGTCAAAGATGGCACTGGAACTGTGGTCGATATCCATGTGACACTCCGAGAGGCTGGCATCCTGGCAGAGAGAAGAGATGATGTGCCCCCTTCAGCACGCTGAAGCCGAAGATGCCCAGCCCCCCCCCCCCCCCCCGATCAGAAGGAGGAGGGGCTTCCATCTCAAACCTCCAGCTTGATGCCATGGACGCCCTCCCGCTCCTTCCGGTCGTGGTGCTCCTCCGCAGCATCGTCAAAGGGGGAGGCGGGACGGGGCCCGTGGTCAATGGCCAGGTCGCCCCGCGAGATCAGGGCGCACATGTACATGTTGGGCGAGAAGACGTCGTGCCGGATCAGCTCGCAGAAGAGCAGCACCAGGTTGAAGAACTCGGATCGCTCGTCCTCGCTGCTGGGGTCAGCTGCCAGGGAGGGAGGCAGGCATGAGGGTCCGGCTGGCTTCTGCCCAGCTGTCCCCGGCCTGACCCCCTCCCTGCTCCTCAAGCAGGACTGCCGGCTGGGCAAGCAAAGGAGCCGGGGGTGGGCTTGCTCCATACTTAGCATGGGGGCCTGGGTGTCCAGGAACTGCATGAGGACCTCTTGGAAGACCGGGGCGCTCACTGCCGACAAGGAACCCGACGAGATGGAGCCCTTTTCGTCCACCACTTCCGAGTCGCCGCAGCGCTGAGCACGAGCACAAGAGTAGAAGGCGGTGAACCCGATGTCCCCTGGGCCCTCCCGAGCCCACGCTTGGCCCCCTGCAGCAGAGCTTCTGCTGGAACAAACACCCCACTGGTGGGACTATTTCCGTGGCCTCTTCTCCTGCAGGGACTGCCTACTCTCAGACAAGGGAATCTGTCGTCCACCCCCACTCCCTTTTTTCTAGGAGAATCCGCATTAGAAGTTTTTACACCCAGTCTCTGGCGTTTAGAGCACCATCACCGCTGAATATTTCACAGGCTTTATTATTCTATTTCAAATGTTTTAATCTTTTATGATGGTTTTAAGGTCTTGCTGAAGAATTTACACTGGATGTCATGTTCATTTGTGTTTGCAGAACGTTCAAATGAACTTCAGCACCAGGTTTTTGGGGATGAAAACAGAAATTTGTAAAGCACTTTTGAGATCAAAACGCCTTGGCCACAAATGTCTAGTTCCAACCTCAAAAGAGTTCTGACCTGGCCAGAAATGTCCAGCCTTGTCCATGGCCACTGGGGTGACCAAACCATCCCGGGCAAGTCAGAACGGGACATTTAAGTTTGACGGACGTTTCCTTTTTAAAGGAAATATTCTCCCCGCCCTCCTGGCCTGCTGAGAGATGCCACCTCTGCCAATCCCCACGGAAGCACCGCTGGGCTCACCTCGGCCTCTATCTCAGATTGCCGCTTCTCCAGCAGCTTTGCCACCACCATTGCCCGGTGCCGACCTGACCGCTTGTGGCTCACGGCCCACTCGCAGAGCAGAGCCACCACGGCATCGTCATCGGGGGAGATCTGCCAGGAGAGGAAGTGGGGTAATCTGCTGGAAGGGCCGGCCTAACCTCCTCCCTGGCCTTCAGGCAAACTCCAAGGCAGCTCCACAGGGCCATGGCTGCCTTGCGGCACTGCATGGGGGAGACCGTCAGCTGAAGAGCCGGAGCGCTTCCTTCAGCCTCCTCACCCCCAAGAGAACAAGCAGCCTGCCCCGAGCTGCTTCCCCAGTTTAGGCTTCCTTCTCAGCAGCCGCAATTCAGGCACAGAGACTCGGAGGACCACAGAGGCTCCCTCAGCCACCAAGGGGAGATCTCTCCTCCACTGTAAATTTAACTGGCCCTTTAAAATGATTTCAGCTAGGAGCCTTGACCGACTCCTGGCCGCGGGGATTCCAACCTGACTGTCCTGAATCGAATGCTTTGTGTGCCAACACAATGTGTGCCAGAGGACACAGGAGGCATCCTCTGGTCCTGCCCTCTTCCTGCTAGCTCCTATTTCCCCACGGCTGAACCCAGGCAGAAAAGCCCCTTCCCCCACCTCGTGGCTGTCCTTGCTCGGCCCTCCCCCGAATATCCTGTTGTACAGAGAATCCAGCGAGTTGCTGAAGTCCGAACGCTCGAAACTGTGACTGTCAAGGACTTCTAAAGTGTGGAGCACCCGGCTGATGGTGAACCCTGGAAGAGAAAGGGGGAGATCAAGATAGGGAGCCCCACTGCCCACAGAGCAGTCCAGCTGCTCAGGCACAGATGCAGCCAGGGAGTGGGGCAGAGTCGGGGCAGGGGCTACCTGCGGTGGCTTCCTGGCATTTGTCGAAGGACCAGCGCACTTCCACAGCCTGCCCACGCTCCTTGATCTGCTGCTCCGTCTCCCGCAGCCTCGCTCGGACCTGGCAAGGAAGCGGCATCAGAGGAAGAGCCTGGAGGCTGCCAGGATCCTGAGCCAACCGGAGAAATGGGGAGGGAGCAAGCCTGGCACAGCCCCTCCCACAGCCCCGGGTCAGCCAAGAGGTGGGCTGCTGCTCACCTGCTGTATGAAGCTGGCATTGACCCCTGGCATGGGCAGGTTTGAGGGGGCAATGGGCAGGTGGTCGAGGGGAGAGCCCGTCTTGATTCTGCTGTCAGTGAGGGAGTAGTGCCAGACAAGGGCACTGGGGCAACACAGGACAATACTCTGAAGCCAGAGGAGAAAGAGGAGACAAGGAGGAGGTTGAGTTCTCTAGGCCGCCGTGCTCGAGGGCAGTTCGAGCGCTCAGTGCTCAGCTGGTCAGCCATTTCCGCGGTACTCTCTGCTCCCCAAAGCCAAATGCTCCTTGCGTATCCGCACCCTCCGGGCTCCTCTGTGTCTCTGGCGGTGAATCTGCTGGGATTCTAAGGGCAGCTCCTGTCCTCAGCACTGGGCAGTTCTGAAAGCAGCCCCACTCCTGAGGCTTCCTACCTGCCTTCCTCCGGCTGCAATGAGCCAGCCAGGGAAACCCTCCCTATGCTCCTTCGGAAGGCCTTTCCTCCCAAAATGCCCCTCTGGCCTCCGCCCCAGCCCTGCGGGACCCCTGCAAAGGCGGCGCTTGCCTGGAGGATGCAGCTGAGTCCGAAGACAACGGGCCGATGCTGGGGGCACAGCAGCAGGTCGCTGAAAGGGCTGGCGGAGGAGTTTCCCGCAGCCGGCTGGGGAGTCGGGGTGGAGGGGAGCGCAGGGGCCGCCTGAGAGGGAAGGTGGTGAGCCGGGTGCCCACCACTGGCGTCCAGCAGAATGGCAAGGCGGCGGGTGCAGAAGTAAGCCAGGCGCCTGGACAGGTAAGCCGACTGCACAAACTCACTGGAATACTGTGGGGGAGAAAAGAGACCAGGGCTGCAGGCTGCGGCATTAGCTCAGCCCAGAAGCCCACTGCTCTCTGGGGCCTCACAGCCCACCGGGCGTTCCTTCCAGACCCAGCGCACCAGGTGCCGCCCTCCAGACTCTGTGCCGCTGAAGTGACGTAAGGTGCCCACCCAGTTAAAGCCCTCCCTCCATACAGTTTTAGTCCTGCTTTCCTGTTTCAGCCCTGGAGCTTCCTCTCCTAAATTTGCCTGGGGAGGGGGGGTTGACCTGCAGGAGCAGCGGCAGGAGCAGCTTCAGGAGCTCATCTTCGCCGGGCCGAATCTTCTCAAAGCACTCAAGCACCCAGGTCAGGAACTCGTGCCGGTCCAGCATCCCGTCCTGGAAGGGGCAGGAGAGGCACACTGAGAAGGCTGGGAGGGGGCTCAGCTTGCCCATCTCTTCCACCCACTTCCCACCCAAGGGAACCCCGCCAGCCAGCCTGTGGCCACCTCCTTCCCTGCTCTCACCTGGAACATAAACATGGCCAGCTTCTCATTGTAGTCCCACTGCTTGACAGAATGCTCCACCTCCTGGGGCATGATGCTGGAGGGCGAGCCACAGGCTTGTGCCAGCAGCTGCCGGTGAAAGTCGGCGATCTTCTGCAGCTGCTCCCACAGAAACTTGGTGATGATCTGTGTCCACTCTAGAAAGGCAGAGCGGCCGTCAGTGGCAGGGATGGGGCCGGACCTGCTGTGGGACTCAACATGCACAGGAAACAAGGGAGACCAGGGACAGCGGGGGGTGGGGGGTGAGGGGGGGGTGAGCCAGACCATCCTGGTGATTGGGGGCGGGGGGGCAGCAGAAACGGCTGTCATGGGAGGAGGCTGAGAGGCCCAGTTGGAGGCCGGAGCAGCAGCCCTTACCGCTGAAGGGGTCAATGACATGCCGCTTCTTCACCTTCGTTTCCGTAATGGCAGCGTAATAGGCACAAGTCATCTTGATCAGCCAGGCAGCTCTCATCACGGGCACTGCGTACTTGGCCAGGTAACTAAATATCTCCTCCTTCTTGCTGAAGATGGGCACCTGCCAGGGAGGCCGATTCACAGACAGTTTGGTCAGAGACCTAGCCAGGAGGAGGGCTAGGAAACCAGGCATCGGGTGAACTGCAGCCACCGCTCACCTCACAAGAGCCACCCCATTTCACTGGCCCCATCTCGTTCTTTGATCTCCCTCCACAACCCCTGCTCCACGCCAGGGCTGAGAAGTCCTGCTCACCCCTCGCATTCTGCCCTCGCCTGACTCCCTTCTCCACCCGGGGCTCCTCGCTCTTGGCCCAAGTCCTTGCTGAAGCCATCCGACAGTAATCCATGATGGTTTACGGATGCTCTGGGTCTCCCGGTCTCAGCCACCCCTTCCTTAATGTACCTCTTCATCTAGGGAGCCTTGGCAGCCGGTACCTTTTTAGCCAGGTGGGTGAGGGGTTTGGTTCCAGCCAGATCGTTGAACCAATTGTTAATAGCACTCTGGGAGCGAGCCGTCACCGGCCAGAAGTTGTCCTTTTGGTTCACCTGCGGTTTCCGACGGCCAGTGTCGGGCAACGTGTTGCAGCGCAGCTTTTCGGCAATGATGCTGCTGAAGTTGGAGCTGATCTGGAGGAGAGGAAAAGGAGCTTTCACGCTTCCCCAGCCACCCTGTGGAAGCCCCATCCTCAAGAGCAATGGCTCGGCTTCGGCGATGGAGGCGCCTCCACCTCCACATGGAGAAGAGCCTCCTCTGCAGCCTGACACCCGGTGCCCTCTTCCTCTTTTTGAGAGGCTGCGTTTAGTGACCCAGTGCTATGACCGTCTCAGCATCCCTTCCCCAGCTCATTGCTGCTGCCCACAGCTTCACCCCAGTCCAAAGACCAGATTCAGGACGGGTGAATGGTCAGCCAGCATTTGCAAGGCAGATCCCAGGATCCCTGCCCCCCGCCCCCAATTGCAAACTTCCAGCTATGGGGAAGCCAACCCCACCCTGAGCTCAGGGTGGTCCAGAGTGGAGGCCTCACCTTGGCGGGGTTGAAGTTGACGTTCTTGGCGCTGCCGTGCTCGTCTCCGGAAACAGCCGGCTGGTTGTTGAAGCCCTGCTTCACGTTGAGGGCCGTCAGCTCGTCCTGGGGCAGGAAAGCCGGAGTCAGCCAGGGTCGCTCAGCAGCCCCTGCCCCTCCCCCCGTCTCCCCCAGAGCCCCCCTGCAGGGGCAGCCCCCCAAGAGACCCCACGGGGCACAAGGCGGAGGGAGGGAGTCTCCCTGGGGAGGGTCGGGGGGATCCCGGGGCTTCTTTAGTATCCAGACACCGGATCCCCGGACAGGGCTCGCCCAGCCGCCGCGGGAGGGAGGGGAGTGGGGGTAGGAGGGGCTTAGATGGAGCCTCCATGGCCAAGAGCAGCCTGACCCCAACGGGGGGGGGGAGGCGGGGTCCGCAGGGTCCCGACCGCCACGGCCGCCCCCCCTCCCACCCGGACCCTCGGCGGCGGCGGCGCCCTTCTTCCTCCGGGCCGCGGGGGGGCGCTGCACCGTCCGCCCTGGCCGCAGGGGGCGCCGTCCCGGCCGTGGGCTCCGGCCCCGCTCACCTCCTTCTGCTTGGGGTCCTGCGGGTAGACGTCTGGCGGGCCCAGGCGCGGCCGCTTGAGAGGCCGGTGCTCGTAGCTCAGCACCCCGAAGGCCGCCATGGCCCGCCGAGAGGCGCTGCCGGCCCGCCCGCCGACCAGACGCAGGCCCGGACACCGGGTCGGCGGCGGCGGCGGAACCAGCCGAGCCGGGCCGACGGCTGCCGGAAAAGGCCGAGCGCGGGGTCGGGGCGGGCGGGCCGCGCCGAAGCCTTCCGAGGGCCGCTCGGCAGCGTAGGACCCGGACGGCGCCGGAATGGATCGCGCGCGGCTTGCGGGGGGCGCGGAGGACAAAAAGCGGAGCACCGCCGCGGCGGTCGGAAACGATGACGCGCCCGGCCGGGGCCCTCCCTTTTCGCCGCCGCGCACGGAAATTGCCGAGGGCCGACGGAGATGCCCGAGGAAGGCCCGGCGTCTCCCCCTGCAGGCCGAGCTCGGTCACTGTAGCGCCCCGCAGTCCAACAGGTCGAGGCGGAGTCGGTGCCGCATCTGGGAGCCACACCTGTTGGGTCACTTGGCCGGTTGATGCATTTAGAATCGAATCGAACAGAACAGAACAGGAGTAGGAGTAGGAGTAGGAGTGAATAGAGTAGAGTAGAGTAGAGTAGAGTAAAATAACAGAGTTGGAAGGGACCTTGAAGGTCTTCTAGTCCAACCCCCTGCTCAGGCAGGAAACCCTACACCACTTCAGACAAATTGTTATCCAACATCTTAAAAACTTCCAGTGTTGGAGCATTCACAACCTGAAAAGCATGTTTGATTTTATAGGTAGAATAGAATAGAATAGAATAGAATAGAATAGAATAGAATAGAATAGAATAGAATAGAATAGAATTTTTTATTGGTCAAGTGTGATTGGACACACAAGGGATTTGTTCCTGGTGCATATGCTCTCAGTCTACATAAAAGAAAAGATACGTTCATCAAGAATCATAAGGTACAGCACTTAATGATAGTCATAGGGTACAAATAAGCAATCAGGAAACAGTATCAATATAAATCATAAGGATGCAAGCAACAAAATTACAGTCTTACAGTCATAAGTAGAAGGAGATGGGTGGTGGGAACGATGAGAAGACTAATAGTAAGAGTAATGCAGACTTAGTGAATAGTTTTGACAGTGTTGAGGGAATTATTTGTTGAGCAGAGTGATGGCGTTTGGGAAAAAACTGTCCTTGTGTCTAGTTGTTCTGGTGTGCACTGCTCTATAGCGTCGTTTTGAGGGTAGAAGTTGAAAGAGTTTATGTCCAGGATGTGAGGGGTCTGTAGATATTTTCACAGCCCTCTTTTTGACTCCTGCAGTAGACAGGTCCTCCATGGAAGGCAGGTTGGTAGCCATTGTTTTTTCTGCCGTTCTAATGATCCTCTGAAGTCTGTGTCTGTCTTGTGGGGTTGCGGAGCCAAACCAGACAGTTATAGAGGTGCAGATGACAGACTCAATGATTCCTCTGTATCAGCAGCTCCTTGGGCAGTTTGAGCTTTCTGAGTTGGCGTAGAAAGAACGTTCTTTGTTATGCTTTTTTGATGACGTTTTTGATGTTATCTGTCCATTTTAGATCTTGCGATATGGTAGAACCTAGGAATTTGAAGGTCTCTACTGTTGATACTGTCTTGTCTAGTATTGTGAGAGGTGGAAGTATGGGAGGGTTTCTCCTAAAGTCTACCACAATTTCTACGGTTTTGAGTGTGTTCAGTTCCAGATTGTTCCAGTTGCACCACAAAGCTAGTTGTTCAACCTCTCGTCTGTATGCGGATTCATCATTGTCTCAAATGAGACCGATCACTGTTGTGTCCTCTGCGAACTTCAGTAGTTTAACAGATGGATCATTAAGAGATGCAGTCATTGGTATACAGAGAGAAGAGAAGTGGGGAGAGCACACAGCCTTGGAAGGCCCCTGTGCTAATTGTACAGGTATCTGATGCAATACTTTAGGAAGCCCAGTGTGGAGACCTGCCAGGGCAAGGTCGCCCCTCCCCCCACCCCACCCCCGAATTTGTCTCATCCTCTGGGATGCGATGCTGGAGGGGAGAGAATGGCTGCACAGCAACAATCCCCAATCTTTTGGCTAAAGCCACTAAAAGTTCCCAAGGCCGGTGGCTTTGCTGCCAGAGAAGAGGCCAAGCCCCCCCCCCCCCCCCCCACTTTTGGCTACCTTGTTCTCCTCTAGATGCTCTCATGGGGTTTCCCCAGATGTGCTCTACCCCCCCACCCCCGAAAGCAAAGCCCAGGGCATCTCCTTCCATGGGAAATAACGGGGTGCGACATTCTCCAGGAGGAGACCCCCAGAAGGCGGTCCTGCCGTGGCTGGAGGGTGGGCGAACGAGGGGTCTCCAGTGCCACTCTTCCCTTTTATGGCCCTGCCAAGGGAAGAGTCTGGAGGGCCTCCTGCTCTGGATAGCACTCCGATTATGACTCTGCCTCACTGGCTTGGGGGCAAAGTCTCCCAATGGTTTCAGCCACCTCTGGAAATCCCCTGAACGCCCCCAGATTTCACGCCACAAATTTTCCACAGGAAATGGGTGATGGCGGAAGTGATGCATTTTAGCCACAGATAAAGTTTCATCTCACATCTCCCCTGTTTTGAGGCGCACTCTGAACAGGCAGTTCTGGAGTAGCAGCTCTTTCTTGTGCCCGAGGATGAGAGTTTTGGACCATCCAGGGACCCTGCTTGGACTCCTGTTGCTGCTGGTGGCCCCAGGCAAGCCGACAACAGACAGCCCCCAGCCAAAAGGTACTGGCCCCCTTGCCCGCTTCTCTCCATAGGGGTGTGGGAGGCCTCGCAGGGCTCCCTTACAAGAGGACCCGTTCTCAGCCCAGCCCATGTGGGAGGGAGCCCCGGCTGAGCACGGTGGAGGTAAGGGGTGCTGCTCTTTCTTCCTACAGTGGATTGCATTTTCCACAATGAGGAATACGTGATCTGCGACTGGGGCAGCCAACAGAAGCCGGTTCACAACTACTCTTTCTACTTCTGGTAGGCGCCCTCTGCCCTTTTCGCCCACGGGGCTGCTCCCCCCCATCTCAGCTCCCTCCTTCACCCTTTTGCCTCAAGGTAGAGCTGTGCAGGTCCTCCCTCCTGCTCTCCCTCCCATACCAGGGATGGGGCATTCATACCGCTGTTGAGCCGGGCCTGGGCGGGGCACGCCAGCCTCCCTCAGAATCGGTCCTCCTGCCAAAGGCTGTGGGCACCTTCTAATCCTCAAGCGGGCAGCAGCGCCTACCTGAAACCAAGCAGGCCGGGCAGGGCCGGTGAGAGGCCCTTAGGAAGTTGCAGGGTTGGAGGACGCCTGGAAGGTCTTTCGCGTTGCCCTTCACTTCCCATCTGCCGATCGGAAAGGATGCAGCTTTCTCTCCTCTGCGCAGGTTCGAGGAGCTCAGCAAGCCATCAGAGTGCAAAGATTACATCCAGAAAGACAGGCTCAACGTGGCCTGCCAGTTCAGCACTAACAACAGCTTCAACTTCATGCGAATGTACCTCAATGACAGTCAGGGGCAGACTGTTGTCCCTCAAGCCCTGCTTCTGAATAACAGAGGTAGGGATGAGCTCCTGCACGGGGAATTCAAAAGCAGCACTCAGTAATTCAGGAGCGGAGAGAAGCAGCTTCCCCAATGGAGCTCACGGCCTCTTGCGCTCGCTACTTTGAGGAGCGGCCGTTTCCTCCCTTGGCTTGCCCTCCGGCCGATCCCGGTTTCTGCTTCACCCTGCTCATGAAGACGGCTGGGAAACGGGCATCCAAGGGCTCCGGTGGTCCCTGATGCTGGAGGTCACAAGGACACTTAGTTTCTCCGTTGTTTTTTGGGTGGCTGATTTTGTGGTGGGTCGTTTCCCCCTTCCCCATAACATGCAGTTTAAATTCCTTAAGAAAGGAAAAGATACCAATTGTTAAGAAGCCGGTGGGCTCTGTCGGCCTCTGGTTCTGCTGTCCCCAGCCGGCCTGTGACTGACAGGGAGGCGGTTTGGCCTGTGGGGGAAGAGGCCGGCGGGTAGGCTCCTGTGCCCACCCCTCTGAATTCTCTCTTAGTGAGACCTGGCAGGCCTTTTAACCTCACCTTGGGCAACCTGAGCAATCACCAGCTGCTCCTGACCTGGAAAACCCCCTACAAATATCCCACCTGTTTGGAACACGTTATCAGATACAAGAGCAACAAGGACACAGAGTTTATGGTAGGGATGTTGCCCTGGTGGACATCTTAGTGGCCGGACTCATGTCTGGTCACCGAGAAACCCACCACATTAGAGCTGGGTAGGAGGGATGAGCCCAATCAGTCCCAAAGGGCATTGAACAGCCGTCTCCCTTTTTCCTTCGGAGCCCAGCCTCCCCCTGGCTTGTTTGTGTGCTTCTGTCCTGGTGAAAAGCTCCTCCTGTGCCAGCCAAAGCCCCCTGGCCTTCGGGCATCCGGGAGACAAACTTCGGTGCTGGAGCTGGGCTCCCTCCCATTAGAGGCACGGCAGGATTTGAACGTTTGCCTTGCTTTCCAGGAACACTCCATCATAAAAAGCTTGGAGTTCCAAATTCCCAGCGTGGATCCTGAGAAGCGCTACACCTTCTACGTCAAGAGTAAACGGCACAAGTATTGTGCAACCACAGATCTCTGGAGTGAGGAATCCGAGCCTGCCTTCTGGGGAAAAGGTGAGCGGGGAGGACAGGAAGGGGTTTCCACCTCCAAGAGCCAAGAACGGGGAACAGGGAGAGCATCCAGCCTGCTCTGCTCCTGGGCACCTCTCCTGCCTCTGGAAGCAGCCGGTCTCCTTCAGCTGGGTGTGCGCAGCAGGCCGGGGCTACCCAATTCTCAACAACTCTCCTCAGCTCACAACAGCCGATTACAATGAACAAGATGAAAGAGGGCACGCGTGACAAAACGAGGGGTCTGGGTGAAGAAACCCTGATGGGTGGGGTGTGGGTGGAACTGCCCAGCACAAACTTCAGTCCCTTCTGTGTCTAACCCACCTGTTGACTTACAGAAGGCACAGAGGTCTGTGGCAATAGGCCAGGGGTGGGTTCTAAATTTTTTTTACTACTGGTTCTGTGGGAGTGGCTTATTTTGTGGGCGTGGTTTGATGGTCATGTGACACCAGGTGGTCCTGTGTACCAGGCTTTTAACTGCTTGCAGAGCCGTACCGGTCTACCCATTTGTTTTTGGGGGCATTCTGCTCTACCTATTTGTTGTTGGAGCGTACTAGTCTACCACCACACTGCCTTTTACCGCTGATCAGCCCTTTGAAGCGCCGCAGCAAGGATTTAAACAGTTTTTTGCTGCTCTGCCACCACCGAGAGCATCGGAAATCACTTTCAGGCAGCTTGGCCTCAATTGCCAATCTACCCCCACCGAGCGGTTTACAAGGAGCGGATCGGTTCTAGCCGATCAGTTGGGAGGCTTCTTGGCTTCTCAATTTAAAGCAACGGTGTCGTGTTTGGTTTTTTTTCCTCTTCTTTGTCAGGTGAGCCCTGGTTTTTTCCTTCTAGCCGATCAGCTGGGACTTGGGAGGCAGCGAATAGATTGGGGGCGGGGCCAGGCAGAGGTGGTATTTACCGGTTCTTTGAACTACTTAAAATTTCCACTACCGGTTCACAAGAACCGGGGAGAACCGGTAACAACCCACCACTGCAATAGGCTATCTAAAAGGCCATCACAGGGGAGCATCACTCAGGTGAACCGAACTCAAATGGGGAATACACAAGTCCTGGCTGGGTTCCCTCCCCACCCCCACCATGGGCACAGTGCTGCTGGGTCCCAGCTGCCCCACCTCTTGGAAATTTTGGACTGTCTTGGACAGGTGGTTGGAGAGTCAAAAGGTTGTCAAACTTCGGGTGATGTGGGGGAACACCTGATCTTCACTCTGGCAGAGGAGCTCCAGGAGAAGATAATCTGTTTGCTTTGGCCTGAGGGTGTGGCGATGGAACACCTTCCTGGCTACAGATGGAGAGATGGAGGCAGCCGAACTGCTTCTCTGAGACCCTCACCTGGCTTCCTCCTTTGCAGAAGATGCGCCCCCCTCTTTGCTGGCTTCAGTAAAGACCGTTGTGATTCCGTTGTGCTCCTTCCTCATTCTGATGCTGCTGCTCCTGGCCTTGCTGCGGATGGAGAGGTGAGAGGGCTGTGGGGGAGCCGGGGCTGGTTCCACCTGGGGCAAGGGGCTTCCGGGTTGGAACTGTAGGGGGGGGAAATCGAGGCGTCTTGCCCCAGAGCCCTGGAGAGAGGGAGAGAGAGAGAAACGTCCCTGTTCTCCACCTCCTCTTACTCCTCTCACTCTGGGGGGCTCCTTGAGGCAGGGCGGGAGGTAAAACCCCGCTGGGCCCCATCCCATCTCCTCACCAACAGAGTGTGGGTGGTCCTGATGCCCAGAATCCCGAACCCCAGCAAGAAGTTTGAGGATCTCTTCACTGCGTATCAAGGCAATTTCTCAGTAAGTCCAGCAAAGCTTACGAGACGTGACTCGGCTTCAGCCTCCCAGAAAAATCCAGGTGATTTTATGCCGGAGAAGGCCGCCTAGGAGGGCCACTTCGCAGCTCAGGCTGGGCTCCGCTCGTCTGCAGGCGGGCAGCTCACAAAAGGAGAGGGTCTCAGTCCAGGAAGGAAACCAGGCGCGTGGGGAGAGAAGGGCCGCTGTCTTAGCTTTGGGAGGGGGGGGGGGGGAGGCGTGTGTCTTTCCAACCTGTCCTTTCTCTGTCAGGAATGGGCTGGAGTCTCCAAAGACGTGGTGGAGACCTTCAAGCCCAACTATTATGAAAACATCTGTGCCATCACGGAGCTGCTGCCCAGCGGGGGCTACCTGTCTGCAAGCAGCGAGTCCACAGCCAAGAGCGGGGGGGCACCTGACCCATTGCCAGACCCTCCTCCCAAGGCCAACCCAGATCCTGCAGCACTCACCACCTGAGTTTGCACAGGGAGCCCGCGTGGAGGGAGGGAGCCCCCCCACCTACTTGCAATGGGATGGAAGAGAATTCCGTCAGGAAAGGAATGACACAAGCTGGCCCTGCTGAAAGAATGTCCTGCAAGCGCCTAAGCTGACCCCTGGCCAAGCTTTTCCCTTCTACAGTGGGCATCCCTGTCGTGCCCACTGCCTCCACCTCCCATGTCTTATGGGGCTGGTATTCTTCTGCAGAGAAGGGGGGGGGTGTCTGGCGTTGGAGTTTTCTTCAGCCATGTCATCCCACCCAGGCGGCCTTGACTTCCCACTGACGACTCCTGCTTTCTTGCTGCTGACTGAGTGGGTGCATGTCCTGTCCTCGAATAAAAAGGCCCTCGGTCATTCCGTCTCTTGCCTCCTTCGGCTGTGCCTTCCAGGGGTCCGGTTGGATCCCAACCCCTGGCAACCTGGGTCCTAATTCGATGGTTGAGCTGTTGCATCCCAAGGCCCTGGTCACTTCGCTGCTTCTGCTCCCCAAATTCTTAATTACCGGATTCCCATCGATATTCGTGCTGCTCTCAAAGCTAAAGCCCTGGAACGTATCCTCAATAAAGGTGGTGTCCTGATTTTGCTGGTTTGGTTATTATTTACTGAGTCAACTACAATCGGTAACATTTGCCCAACACACCTGGCTTATAAACTGCAGCTGTTTGGCTCGGCTCCCCATCAAACCAGCCAAACCGTATGATGGCTTAGCTAGTGCAATGCAGGAACTGACCTATTGTGGCTGATTCTGCAAACTATGATTGAGGGAACCACGGTCAGGGTGCCATGCCTGCCCGCTTGCCTCACAGAGCCGTTCATTATGACATGTCACAATAGCTCCAAGGCTGCCCAGCTCCGAGGAACTCGCCAGCCATGCCCAAGACAGCCGGGGATGTTCATCATCATCAAGCATGGAGGTAAGGAAAGGCGGACCGAGAAGGACCATGGAATGGAGAGGCGGGAGGGAGGGCTTGGGCCCCTTTATCAAACTAGAGGGGAAGCTGAGGCAGGGTCTCTTGGGACTCCTTAGGGCCAGGAGCAGACCCTCCAAGTGTATGCCCCTCCTCCCAGAAACTGGGCGTTCACAGGGACAGACAGGTGTTGTCATGGCAGGTGCAACCCCACTTCATGCTCCTTTTAAAAGCGTGTTTTATTAGGCACACAATCCTCTCTCATCCAGAATTGAGGTGTTTGTTGTTCCAAAGACGAGGCAGAAGGCTAATTTATATGGACAAATAAGCTTTGGGGCCCAAGTCAGGTGAAGCAATCCAGAATGATGGCTGTCCCATCTTGGAAGCATCCAGCCAAGGGAAACCGCACCCGGGCCCTGATGCCAATGCCAGAAGGGTCAGACCGCGAAGAAGCCTGGACCAGGGACGCCCGAGATCCAGGAGCCAAGCACTGAGAGCTCCAGGCTGCTCCTTCAACGGGCAGCTTTGGAGTCCCTCGGAAGGGTTGAGGAGAAGGGCAACAGCCAGAAGGGAACGCTGCTCCTTCTCCCACTCCAGCCGCGTTCCCTTGCCTCTTCGGCCTTCCTCTTCCTCGTGAGGGAGGTTCAGGTGGTCAGTCAGGCCCAGAGTTGCTGATGTTTCCCAGGGCAGGACAGCAGAAGCCACCCTTCTGCAGTGGGAAAGCATGGCATTGCTCAGTGGTGACCACGGCTCCTCTCCTTTCAGACAACCGGCAATTCCTGGCCAATATCAATTGCTCCGTTTTGCTTCTAACCCATTACCTGCGGGATAAGGTGGGATTGCACAGGACAGGTGAGAAGGACCTGGGCTCCCCAGGGCTAAGGCAGGGAAGTGTCCCCGTCATTGGGAGACTGGCAAGGAAGTGGGTCAGGAGGGAGCGTGACTGGTGGTCAGGCTTGGTGGCTACTGGACTGGAATGTGCAGTGTCCACCATGTGCAGTTCAGGTAAGGAATCTCATGCATGGTGATTGTCTCGGGGCATTGGCTCCTCGTCTGGAAGGACAATGGTCTCCACCACCAGTTGGGAAGAGGCAGATTCTGGAAGGAAGGCCCCTAGCTTTTGGATAAGAGTGCTGGGCTTTGAGGTGGGCCAGGAAGAGGGTGACTTCAGAAGTGGAGAGGGAGTGACATGGCTTTGGGCCTGCTAGAACACTAACGTTGAGGGTTGGATTCTGGTCAGATGAAAGTCTGAGCCCCGCAGCCAGGTGGGGCCTCCGTGCACACAACCTTCCTCATTTGCTCACCCAGTTTGGGCAGCTAACGTTAAAAACAACGGAAGAATACATCAGTAATGAGAATAAACCAATAGAGACACACAGAACACCCGCAGCGCAATAACCCACAAGTGAAAATTCACGGAGGTTTCCGGCCTGGTCCCCCAGGGGCAGCTTCTTCAGGGCCATCAATTTACTCCTGAATCCAACACTTGAATCAGCCCGTAGGCGAAGGGGCTGCATGGGCAAAATGATCAGGTGAACCTGGAGGTGAGGAGGCGGCGCAGGGCTCTTCTCCTGCGAAGCTGAAACCCTGAAGGATCTAAGGAAGGATGGTGGAGGGGCAAAGCCATTCATTCTTTGGGGTGGGTGGGAAATCCTGCTTCCCGACTTCTGCAGTTCCTTCTCAGACTCCATTGACTTGTGTGAAGAGAACGGGACCCTGAAGCTGATTTTCCTGGTCAAGTTCCCAGAAGACAACGCCAGCAAGTTCCTCAGTGCACGGGGGACCTACTACATTTGCAAAGTGGAGCGTGGCGCCACAGGTGGGTGGGTGGAGGGGCGCAGGGAACAGCCCACCCCAGAACCCCGGTCCTGCTTGTGTTCCAAACATTTTGGAAAGTCAGTCAGATGCTCCGTATCTTCCTGGGGTCTTCGCCGCAACTACCTGGGTGGAGCCTCCACCTGCTTGCCTGTCTCAGTCCACAGTGGAGGACTCTTCCCTTGTAGGTAGACCATTAATTGGGGACTGGGCCCAAGGGGCTCTCTGCATGCTAGCCAGATGCTTTATGCCACAATTTTGGGGCTGATGTTTGGACCATGTCCGACTGCCACTTGCACCATCTAAGTGTTGGGCATTGATACCCAGCCACTGTGCCCTGGCATCTTTGCAGGCCAAAGCACCCACCACTCATCTCCCAAGGCTTTGCCAAGATTACAGCAACTAAGCTGGGCTTCTCTTCTCCTTCACTGCAGGGACCAAAAATGAAAACAGCTATCGAGCCTTCCAGCCTCTCATCAAGTCTCCGCCACAGGATTTGCTGGGTAGGGAACCTTGGCACAGGGTGGATCTTCGGAAGCGTTTTCCTTCCAAAGAGATGCCCTCGGGAGTGGGTGGGAGGGTGGGAAGAACTGGGCAGAGGTGCCAGCTGAGGAAGAAGGGGAGGGGTCTCACCGACATGAGCCTGACAGATCTTCCCCTCCAGAATGAAGGGGAGGCACTGCTGCTACCCCTGACATTGGCACCCAATGAAGGAGTGGCAACTGGGCTGGTTTGGGGTTACCAGAAGGGGGAAAGAGGTGGCAGCTCTGGATCCAAGGGGCATCTGTGAAGTTTTAGAGAGAGAGACCTTGGATTGGGGGGGAGGAGTAAGTGGGAGCCATGCCCCCTTGGCTTCCTTCCTCTCCTCCCAGTCCCCCTGAATTATGGAGGGTCAGAATGACCTGCCTGGCAAGCCGTTACTTTTTCTACTAATGACGCAACAGCTTATTAACTGGAATTGCTACCTGATCCTGGTCACTTCTGCCCAGTGGTGAAATCCAATTTTTTTTACTACGGGTTCTATGGGCATAGCTTGGTGGGCATGGCGGGCGTGGCTTGGTGGGTGTGGCAGAGGAAGGATACTGCAAAATCTCCATTCCCACCCCACTCCAGGTGAAGGATATTGCAAAATCTCCATTCCCTCTCCACTCCAGGGGAAGGATATTGCAAAATCCCCATTCCCTCCCCACTCCTGGGGGAAAGATATTGCAAAATTTCCATTCCCACCTCACTCTGGGGCCAGCCAGAGGTGGCATTTGCCGGTTCTCCAAACTGCTCAAAATTTCCGCTACCGGTTCTCCAAAACCTGTCAGAACCTGCTGGATTTCACCCCAGCCGCCCCTGGCAATGCCAGAGGCACCACAGAGCCTCTCCTCTCCCTTAGATACCCTTCGAAACCAGTGTGAGTTCCTTGAAAAAAGCCGCCTGAAGATACTCAAGAACCAGGATGGGAAGAAGCCCCCAACCATGGAAGCGCTCCTGTCCTACATGGCCAATCAGGTGGTGGTAAGGCTCCCCTCTTGTTCTCAGCCAGAGCCCTGGATCCAGTGGTGAAATCCAAATTATTTTACTACCAGTTCTGTGGGCATGGCTTGGTGGGTGTGGCAGGGGAAGGATATTGCAAAATCTCCATTCCCACCCCATTCTGGGGCCAGCCAGAGATGGTATTTGCTGGTTTTCCGAACTGCTCAAAATTTCTGCTTCCGGTTCTCCAGAACCTGTCAGAACCTGCTGGATTTCACCCCTGCCTGGTTCCCCTTAGCGGGATGGGTCCAGGATTCGCCTCCCTCTGCTTCCCTTCTTTCCTCTGCTCTGCTGAACATTGGACAGGCATTTGTCTGAAATGGGGCAGGGTCTCCTGAGCAGTGAGACAGCTCCGGGCACCACACTGCCCCCAATCCCCCCCCCGCCCTCCTCCTAACTGCAAGCCCCAGTGATCTGTGCTGCCTCCCCCTCCAGGCAAAAAGCTCCGGGAAGTCTGGAGGGAGCATGGCCAGCGGTCTAGACGAGGAGGGATTGCCGCGCAAAACGGCCGCCGCCACCAAGGCGAGACTGGAGGCCATCCGGAAGGAGAAGGAAAAGCATCGCTGACCCTGGAAAGAGACCCCGGGGACGCTCCAACCGCTGCCCCTCCACGGGGCTGGCTTGGCGCCCCAATAAAAGTGCCTGTGGCCCTGAGTCCCCAGCCCCCTTTCCATCTTCCCTCGGACGCCGATGCCCCCCGGAGGAGCCGGCCTCGCTTCCAGCTGCATTGTCTGCCGGTCTGGTTCATATTCGGGACGAGTGATGATGATGATGCGGTCCTTTCGAGGCTGATGTCACCAGGGAGGCTCCTGATTGGAGGCTCTGAAGAGAAGCTGCAGCAGAAACGGGATTTGCCAGCCCAGGCTCCAGGAACAGTGCGGGGGTGGTGGGGGTGCGGGCAAGGTGGACGTTGGCGGGCGGCTGGCTTCTTGCCCCGAGGGTTGCCCGGCTGCTTTGGCACAGCTGCAGAGGGCCAAGGGGAATGCCTCCTGGCACGGCCCCAGCCTCCACGGCCACGAGCCCCGAGCTTTGTGTAGCCCCTTGAAAGTTGGCAAAGCCAGCGGGGCACCCGAGGGGCGTTTGTCTCTCGCCTCCCTGATCCCAGCTCTGGAAGTCAATGGCTAGGAAAAGGAGAGGCGGAGGAGGGCACCCCAGAGGGCAAGGAAGAACCTTTGGACGTACATTTAAAAAAAATCTAAATGGAAAGTAGCCTGTGAACATTTCAAACACCGGCGCTCCCTTTTGGGGGTCTCCCCTGCGCGTGGAGCGCAAGACAAGGCCAGGGCGCTCGGGGTGGGCCTGGGGAGGCACGCCCGGCGTTCATTCCAAGGGGACCCAGGGCCAGGGAAAGGCTTAGGGGTCCTACTGCTCTAGTCGCTGCTCTGGCATTAAAAGGCGAGGAAGCCGCCTTAATCCTTGCATACATTTTGCACAGCCACAAAAGCTGCTAAGGGAACCACCTGCAGGGGGGGGGCGCGGGGGTATTTGTCAAAAGAGACTTGCATTGGGGACCCTGCTTTGCACCAGAAGCAATGGCACAGGCGGCCACTAGCTGGGCCGGGCACCAGCAGATCCCGGGTCGGCCTCGATCCCTCGGGGCAACCCGGCTTGGATGGACCTTTCAGGCCGGCGCTCACGGAGAGAACTGGGCGATTCCCCATAAATGAATCAGATAAATCCTGAATGGATGTTTAGAATGGTCCAGATGTGGGGGCTGAGCCTGCCCTGGTTAGGTTGCCTTGACCAACCAGCCCTGCATTCTTCACTTTGCCATCCACGCTGCGACCCCCAAGAAAATGGAGGGAAGCGGCTGCTAGAGAGCCCGAAGAGTTTCCTGCGACATTATAGGGGGCTTCAGTCGAGCCTTTCTTCAGCCGGACCGACCTCCGCGCGAAAACAGGACGCGGCTCCTTTAAGAGCTGTCAAGGGACACCACGCTGGATCACCGGCCACGCCCCTTTGCTCTCAGGGGGCGGGGCCCGGGCGCTTGACGGGCAGGGAATTTTCCACTCGGCCCCCCGTGGCCCCGCCCTCCGCCGGCCGCCGGCCCCGCCCTCCGCCCGCGATTGGCCGGCAGACCAGCCGGCCCCGCCCCCGCTGCGGTGTATGAACGGGGCCGGGCGGTGGGCACGCCCCCTCGCGCCCCGACTTCGGCTGGGCTGCCCGCGCCTCCAGCCTCCCCTCGGTGGCGGCGGCAAGTCCAGCGGCGGCGGCGGCGGCGGCGGCGGCGGCAGCCGGTGGGCCGGCGAAAATGATCCTCTGCCCCCCGAGCGCGGAGCCCCCCCGCGGAAAGCCGTGCCAGAGGCTGCAGGTAAAGGAGCCGGAGCCCCGCAGACGGCCGCCGGCTCCCCCCGCAGAGCCCGCCGCCGCAGCCCTGCAGCGCCCGGACGGGGCCGGGCGGAGGCGATCGGTGCCCGCGGTGGCAGAGGCAGCCTCGCCCGCATCTCCCTCGCCCCGCTCCCGCGTCGTCCTGCCCGGGCGGCGGAGGCGGGGATGCCGGCGCTGCCAGCCCGAACCGCCGCTGGACCGACCGCCCCCCCCACCCCGCGCTGCCAATCAAACTTGTTTTTCTCCTTCTCCTTTTGCGGTTCGGCGGTCGCGACGCCAGGGGGCGCTGCGGCTCGCCGGCTGCCGCATCTGGGACCGGCCGGGAGAGACAATGGACCGGGACCGCCGGGGGGGGAGGGGAGGGGGGGGGAGAAGAGCGAAGCGGTCCAGCTGTTGCCGCCGCCGCCTTCGGTGCTCCGTGGGCAGGGGGCGTGTTCCTCCAGTTCCCTCCGGTTCGACGGGCGGAGGGGCGCTGCTTCCTGTTTTGGGGAGGGGTCGAGACTCGCTTTCCCTGGGAGCTGGGCTGCTTCGGCTACAGCTGCCCCCTCCCCCCCTCCCGGGCCTTGTCCCGCTTCCCGGGCCCGGTTCTTTGTCTGCCTCCACTGCAGCCGTCTGGGCGATGTGGGTCCCGGGTTCATCCCCCCCTTGACCCTGAAGAGTGGCAGTTCCAGAAGTGGGCAGGAGAGCAGGCTCTGCCCTCCCAAATCCTCCTCTTCCCAAGTGTTTGCGAGTGCCCATCCTGAAAGGAGGAGAGAGGCTCCTTAGGGGCTCCTGGAGATTTCCTTAAAGGGGGGTCAGGGGGCTTGTCAATGGTGGAGCCCCCCACCCACCCACCCCTTGTCTCTTCGCCTTCAGGCTGGCACTACAGTTGTGCCTCTGTTTTTGCTTGGGGAGGGGGCCTGGAGGTGGGGTTTCCCCGCTGCCTCCCCTGTCCTCCTCTGTCTTTGCAAAGGCGCTCAGGTCTGAGGCTGCCCGGGACCCTTGGCAGGTCTGGGGGAGCTCCTCGGTTATGGGGAGGGATGCTTCTTGGGGTTCCCCTCCCCTTTTCTGAGGCTGCTTGAATTTCAGCTCTGGGGTCTTCCTGGAAAAGGCAGCTTGGTTGGCCTGTGGCAGGGAAGAGTTTCCCACTCCATCTCCCCCTCCCCCCAGCAGGTTGGGCCCTGGGATGGCTCCTGCCTCTTTGGGTGTCCCTGGATGGATCCTGGGTGCTCCTGATGAGGCCACCCTGGAGGTTACGCTGGGCCTGGACGAGGCTTGCTATTCTCCTGTACGGGCCGTTTTCTTGGGCCGGGGGCTCTGGGCCTGGCCCCTGCCTGGAAGGGCCCTTTGCTAGAAAAATGGGGGATGTGGAGCCTAGAGCCCCCTCGCATTCTTTGAGCTGCTCCCTCCTTCCAGGGGCCACTTCTGCTTCCAGGAGCCCCCTCGCTTTCCTGGTGGGGCTGGCCAGCGGGGAGAGGGGAGTGACTGCCTCTGAGGCCCACCTGGGGAAGGGGATTCAGCCGCAGATTTGGCAAAGGGAGAAATTGAAGGCCAGCAACGTTTCCTCTGGATCTGTCTTGAGGGTGGGCTTTAAAAAAATCTCTATTTTGGGGTTGTTTTTTGAAGGCAGGGCAGGGAGAAGCTTCCATCATGCGAAGAGGGCAGAGACCATGACTAGTGAAATTCACCTCTGCTGACAAGAGGCTTACCTGGGATTTTAAAACGCAGGTGGAGAGCTGCCGGTCTCCCACCAAAGCAGGCGTAAGAACTTAGTGCAATGCCTGACGTGTACCGGCTGCATGTCCTGCTTTCCCTCGGCTCCAGATGTGACTCTTCCCCCCCCCCCATGATCTCCTGGCCAAAAATATACCTGGAGCAGAAAGGTGCAGCCCCCGCCCTGCTCTGCCCAGCCAGGTGTTTCTTCCCTGCCCTTGGGTGGCCTCAGGTGCTTCTGGTACTCAAGGAGGGGGGAACTTCGTGAATTGCGGAGACCGGCTCTTCTTCTAGCCCTCCCCCACTGCACGGGCCCCTCCCCCGCTGACTGCCCAACGCCTAGTTTGACCCACGGTCTGCTTTTCCGCCCTTCCCTGTCCAGCTGACCAAGATGACCACCAGCGACAAGGACCGCCCCCCCCCAGCTGCTCTTCGTGAAGGCCTTGGCCAGCAGGGGCCGGATCGAGGCCATCGCCCAGCAGATGGGCTACCACCCGCACTACCTGGACAGCTTCCTCCGCATGCAACACTACCTGCTGCACATGGACGGGCCGTTGCCCTTCGACTGCCGCCACTTCATCGCCATCATGGTGAGAGAGAGAGCCCTGGGCACCTGGACCGCGGGGGCCCCTCCTGGCGAGCGGCTGCTGGTGGCACTGCCAGAGCCTGTTGGGCTTGGGGTGTGTGTATGTGTGTGAGGTCGCCTGCTTGCCATTCCGTCTGCTGGCTTCACTGCTGAGCCCCCCCCCAGCCCCCAGCCCCTTCTTGACCCCCTTGCCACTCAAAACGGAAGGAGGGCTGTGTGGGAGCTGCAGCTGCTGTGTGAAATCACAAAGTCAATCCTTCTCAAGGGGAGAGACCGGCCCTTGTCCCCTGCGGGACCCTGGAAGAGAACCTCAGAGTCTTTCCCCCGCCCCCCTAAAAGCAGAAGGGGTGTGTGTCCGATGGAGACTGTGCCAGGCAGGGATCGGGAGGAGAGGGACTGATTCCCTGGGTTGGGGGCCCTGGGTGGTCTCTGTCTTGGGGGGGGGTCTTCCCCACTGATCTGAGCGCCCTGTGTGTCTCTTGCAGGCAGCTGCCCGGCATCGGTGTCGCTACCTGGTGAACCTTCATGTGCTGCAGTTCCTGCGGGTGGGCGGAGACCCCCTGTGGCTGAGAGGGCTGGACTGCATCCCCCCCCAAACTCCGCCGGCTCAGTGAGATCAACAAGGTCCTGGCCCACCGGCCCTGGCTTGTCTGCAAGGAGCACATTGAGGTAGTAGACCGGATTTGAGGAGGGGGCCCACTTGTGGCCCTGGGAGAGGAGGGGGCAGCGTTTCTCTCCCCTGTGGCAGTTTGGATGCTGCTGGGGTCTCCGTGCCTGCCCCCCATGGTATAGCTGATGGGTGGGAGGAGCGCACGTAGCACCCCTCTCCCACCCCATCGGTGGCCTGCAAAGGACCCCCTCCCACGCCTCAAATCCTTCCATCCCAAATGGCTCCCTTGGGGTTGGCACTCGCTTTAAGAATGCCTGAACTGGTCCTCCCTCCCCCCCTTCAAAGAAAGCCTGTGGAGTAAGTAAGGGGGGGAAATGTAATGTTTCAGTGATAGAGTTTCTGCCCAGGAGCTTCTACCGGAAGCCCCCGGGGCAGCGGTCCCCTGGCAGGAGCCCCTGGCATCCATGGCCCATCGGGAGATGCAGTTGAGGGTCTTCCGTGGGTCTGAGCGGGGGGAACAGGCCTAGGCCTGGGCTGAAGTTGCAAGCCATGATTTTGGAAGGCAGCGTTCCTTCCTGGTTTCTGATTGGTTGGTTCCCGCCAAGAAGAGCCTCTTCGGCAACTGGCGCTCCTGCTTGGGCGATGCCGCTTGGGGCCACTTGCGCCGTGGAGCAAGCATGAGGGGGAGTGGGTGGCTCTGCGGGGGGAGTCACAGCTTGCTTCTTTTCTGCCCCCCCCACCCCAGAAGCTGCTGAAGATCAGTGAGCAGAGCTGGTCGCTGGCAGAGCTGGTCCATGCGGTTGTGCTCCTCGCCCACTACCATGCCCTGGCCAGCTTTGCTTTCGGCTGTGGCTGTGAGCAGGACCTCGGCCCGGAGGGACGGGGCTCCCTGAAGCTGGGCCTCCCGGGGAGCGTCTGCTTTTGTGACGTGGGCAACGGCTGCAGCCAGGAGCTGCTGCATTTGAACCGCAAGCGGGTGCGTGCCTCGGCTTCCTGGGGGGCCTAGGGGGCGCGGGTGTAGGGTACCAGGCCCCAGTTGCAGGGCACGGGGGAGTGCCCTCTCTAGACCCGGAGGAAGCACCCCCTCAGTCGCCTTCCTCCCCCTCTGCAGTCCTTGGATTCCTGCGTGGAGCTGGAGTCTCTTCGGGAGCGTGTCCACCGGCTGCAGGTGGGCAGTGAGGCCCGAGAGGAGCTGAGGCTGCCTGCCCAGCGGGAAGAAGGTAAGGCCGCCTGCCAGCCTCCCTGGACGAGAGGCTGTGGAGGGCCTTGCCCGGAGCGTCCTGGCAGGGTTGGGAAGGGCACTGAGTCCCGGCGCTGATGGCCAGGCAGGGGGGCCTTGAGAGCAGCTGGGACACCATCTCTCCTCCGGCTTGCGTGCAGGCCTCCCTTCTGCCTCCTCTCCGGGAAAGCCCCTTTGCTGAATGGGTCTGTCTTCTAGGCTTCGATGGGGAATTCTTGGGGGCCGCAGACCTTTCCTGCTACGTCCTGGATCCCAGCTTCGGCTACCAGGAGTTTGCACAGTGCAACGAGGACCAGCCCCAGATCTTCCGCGTTCAGGTGGGACGAACCTGGCAGTGCCCAGGATCTTGGCTGGCCTTCGGCCTCCCCCTTGCCTGGGTGAGGGGCTGCTGACCTTGGCCCCCTTTAGCGTTCCCTCATCGAGCCATCCTCTTTCTGATCCGGGCAGGATTATTCCTGGGAAGACCACGGCTTCTCACTGGTGAATCGCTTGTACTCCGACATCGGGCACCTGCTGGACGAAAAGTTCCGTAAGGTGGACGGTCTTCACAGCTGCTCCTTGGCCAAGCGGCAGGGCTGCGAGCACGCCACCTTCAAGCGGGGCATCTGGAACTACGTCCACTGCATGTTCGGCATCAGGTGCTGCTCCTCCCCTTCTGGGACCCTCTTGCAGGGCCAAACCAGCGCAGCTGGCTCAGGGAAGGAACGCGGCTGTAGATGAACTGTTGGGCGGCTTCATGGAGACGGGGATCTTGGGCAGAATTCCCTCCCTGGTCTTTGTCAACGTTTTGCTATTGCCTTTTAAAAATTGGCTGGAGAATTTCCGGTCTGTCAGGACTTCCTGCCAATCAGCCTTGTTCCAGATGAATTGGGGATCTGTTTTGGTGCTAAATTCCCTCTCCCCTTCCAGATACGATGATTATGACTATGCAGAGGTCAACCATCTCCTGGAACGGATCCTCAAGCTGTACATCAAAACTGTGACTTGTTCTCCGGAGAAGATGGATCCCCAGATGTTTGAGCGCTTCTGGAAGCAGTTCAAGCACAGTGAAAAGGTGGGTTGTGTATGTGGAGCAGAGGGGAGAAAGGAGGAAATCCTGGCCGGGCTGGAACCCACCATCACCCAGTCAATTTCGATTTTAGAGGGCTGCCCTGCCCGTCTTCCACTCAACCAAGCCGTGGTGGGATTCTGGAGCTTCTCAGGCCTGACTCTGGGTGGTGGGGGAGGGCCTCGGGCGTCTTGAGGCTGGGCTCCATCTGCTCTTTGCCCCCAACAGGTCCATGTGAATCTGCTGATCCTGGAGGCCCGGCTGCAGGCAGAGCTGCTCTATGCCCTCCGTGCCATCACGCACTACATGGTCTCCTAGACCACGGGGCCCACCTGGACTCGGACTCCTGGGCTCTGGCAGTGGCCCCTCCCCGTGTTTACTTGATACCTTCTCCTTTCCCTTCAAGATGTGAAAAGCAGGGTCTTCCCTCCGGGCGAAACCAGGCCTGCCCGCTCAAGCCACAGGGCTGGTGGGCAGCTGGCTGTGCTTCTGCTCATCTACAGGCCAAGAGCCTCGTGGACAGAAGGGAGCCACAGGGACGTGGCTTCTACGTACTTGAGGTGTGGGAAGGACGTCATTCCTCTCTCTTTCCCAGTCAACTCTAGCGACGATGTTTAGTCTCCGTTACAGTATTGGGGAGGGGGCTCCCTTGTCTCGTGCCATTCCTGCTGCTCATCGAGTACACCCAGCTGTCCTGGGAGGGCTGGGAAGGGGTCTGCCGTCTTGGACTGGGGTTTCTGGAGAGAGTCGAGGGGTGCTTTCTGCTGGCTTCGTCTTGCACTGGGAGTGGGGGAAGGGCAACAGGAGGGAAGGGTCCCTAGCACTTCTAGTGACAGCTCACCCTCAACCTTTCATCCAAATGGTCCTCAG
Organism: Ptyas mucosa; assembly: GCA_012654045.1. Lineage (NCBI taxonomy): Eukaryota > Metazoa > Chordata > Lepidosauria > Squamata > Colubridae > Ptyas > Ptyas mucosa. The sequence goes on from WNWU01000055.1 coordinate 653,790, forward strand.
AAGCCAAATTTACCAGGCAGGGCTCTTATCCTGTCCCCCCTCCTCATATCCAAAGCCCCCCCTCCCTTGCAAATGTGCTATCCTCCCTCACGGCTGCCTTCCATGCTGTGGCCCTTGGCTGACACCCCCCCTCCTGCCCCTCGCGCTTCCCTGCCCCACAGTGCAGATACCCAGCCTGCCTCGGCTTTTCCCCTGGCACTCCCCCCCCTCCTGTGGCTGCTCAGGGGGTCCCGCTTCTCTTGCTCCAAGGAGTGAGTTTGGGTGCTGGGCAGGCTCTCGTTGAAAGGGCCAGGCTGCTGCAAGACTTCCGCCAGGTAGACGGGGGAAGAACTCTGCAACGGGGGGGGGGGGTGTCGATGGCTAACAAGGGGGGCAGCTGGCAAAGGAGGCTGGGGGGAGGGGGAACCTGGCGCAGGACATGTGGCAGCAGCTGACTTGTTTACTGTGTAAATGTTTTGGGGGGGGGTGGGAACAAACCATTGTGTGGGGAAGAGAGAAATGCCTATTTTTGCTATAAATATAAATGTTTGACAAAGTGCCTGGCATGATTTCTTCTATGGGTTGGGGGGGAAGGCAGCTAAGTGTCTTGGGGGGGGCAGTAGCCCTTCAGGAGCTGCAGCAGAACCCCCAAAGCATCTGATTGGCTCACAGTGAACATCCTAAATGTTTGGCCCGTTGGTGTTCATTTAAATGTAGGACTCTCGAGTGGTTTAATTTGGGGGGGGGGCTCTGGCCTCTTCTGCACCCCACCTGTGATTCCTTCCTGCTCCTGCATGGAATGAGCGGCTGTTTCTTTCCAGGGAGGGAATCTTCTGCTGTGCCCAGGGACCCAGTGGGCCGAGTGTGGGCTGGCCGTCCAGAGCCCCTGTGGGGGGGAGGTCTTCTCCTGTTTGGAAACAGGGACTTGCTGGGGACTGGGGGGGGGGGAGCCTTGCCAGCCTCCCACAATGGACTTCTGACGGAGCCTCTGCCCCAGGCTGCTTTCTCTTCTCCTGGGCAGAAAACAAACCTCTTTCATTTTTCTATGCTCAGTATTTGAGAAACGTGAGGAGGGGCATCAGTGAGGGCAGAAGAGCCCCACAGACACGGCTTCCCCCCTAGGATGGAGGCATCTCGCCCTCAGCGGATTATTTCCTGGGAAGTATTCCCCTTGTCGCTGGGAGGTGACTGAAGAGTCCCCATTTGAGGGGGGGGGCATCCTTTCACTAGTGGCAGGCTTCCTCGGAATTTAAGAGAAATTCCCAGAGCAGCTCCGGCGCCTCCGCCCTCGCCAGACACGGTTCTCATCCGCAAACGGCCCGAAAGTTGAGTCCTAGTTCAGCTGAGGCGTTCAGGGGGGAGAAGAGAGAAAAACCTGCCATTCAAACTTTCTAAGCGTCTCAGGCAATCTTCGGCTATGGAAGATTGGAAAATGGCTATGGAAAAGCTGCACCTGGAAGCCACAGAGCTGCCTTTCGGCTACGCAGCTTCCCTCCAAACCCCGTCCTCACGGACAGCCCCAACCCGTGTCTCCGCCCGCGCCGAGACACGTGAGGAATGCTGGCAAGCCAGCTGTTGATTCAGGGGAGGGGAGGGAGGGGGCGGGGCCGAGGGCTGGAGCCGGGAGACCTGAAGGAAGCCAAACTCGCCGAAGGGAAAAGTTTGGGCGACCCTCCCGGGGGTCCCAGATGCTCGCCCGAGGGGGCGCAGTCCAGACCCCTCGCCTCAATCCGCCTCGCCTCTCCTCCTGCGGGGCTTCGGGCGGCTTCGGGTGTCAGATCCCCCCGGGACCGTTGTCACCCGCGGCCCGACTGCGGCGTTTCTAGTCCTCAGGATCAAGCGGGGGAGCGGTTGCCGAGCGCCTGGATCCCGCTTCCTGCGGCCGCTTCCCGGTCGGCCAGCGGCCAGTCCGCCCGCTCAGAAAGTTGGAGGCGGCCCCTTCGCCGCCGCTCTTCCCGCCCTTCCTCCGGCCAGGGCGGCCCGGCCCAGCCCTCGCCCCCCGCCCGCCCGCCCGCCCGCCCGCCTTCCTTCCTCCGGGGGACGCGCAGCCCGGCCCGATGAGCAGCCGCCAGGGTAAGGGGCGCCGGCCGGGGGGGGGCGGGGGGTGAATCGCTGTCGCCTCCACCCGCGGGACCAGCGCGATGCGGGGCTGCTCGGAAGGAGCTTCTGGGCCGCTGGGACCCCTCCCCCTCCCTTGCGGGGGCCCCAGAAGCAGCGGCCTTTCCGGGCGCGGGACTCGGACCGGCCGGGCAGGAACTTTCTCCTCTTTGCCGGATGGGGGGAGGGGGAAGCGGGGACTTCCAAGCAGCAGTTCCGGGGCCGCTCCAGGCAGCAACCGGAGCTTCGGGAGCGGGGCTGAGAGGGGAGTCGGAGCCCTGGCGATCCCATCTCCCGGGAGATGCCCTGGCGATCCCATCTCCCCTGAGATTGGCCCTGCTAGGGGGTCTGCAGTCAGGCCTTTGTCCTCCCAGGGGGGGAAGGAAGCCCCCCCCTTAGGCTGTAGGAAAGTTGTGCTTCTAGTCCTCATGAATTGCACCCTTTCTTTTCAAAAGCTTCTTACCTTTTCCTTCGGCCCTGGGATGCCTTCTAACCTTCAGCCCTGAAGGTGGTCCTGAGCCAAGAGTGTCTCCAAGGGATGGACCTGAAATAGAAAATACCTGGCTAACTATTTCCCTGAATTGTTTGGCGGTCCATTTACAGAGCACCCAGCCTAGGGCGCATTGCTGGGAGTCTTGTAGGTCTAGAGGAGCACAGAGAACATATAGGGCAGCGGTCACCAACTGCTGGTCCGTGAGAAAATTTTGGTGATCCTCAGAAAAATTATTCACATTTTTTATATTGCACTAAATCAGGGGTCCTCAAACTACGGCCCCTGGGACAGATACGTGCAATGAACGTTTGTGTTGCTGCAGAGAGTTTCCCCCTTCGGGGTCTCCTTGTGTGGGTTGGAGGGGGACAGAAATTCCGACTTGGGGTCTGCTTCAGCCTCCTGGTGTGAGGCTTTGGGCAAAGGCTGGAGGGAAGTGCTGCTGGTGGCGAAGAGCCGGAGGACCTCGTTCCAGTGGGACTGCATCGTGGCCTGGAACTGGCTGACCATCTCAGCCCGCTGAGCCTCCAGGTGCCAGTACCTGGCCTTGCACTCCCACAGGTCTTCCCTCCGCTTGGAAAGCCTATGCTCCTAGTCCTCAGTGAGGTGCTTCTGCTGAGCCGCCTTCTCCGTCAGATCCCATTTGAACTGAGCCAGCTGTTTTGCCAGCTCTTTCTCGTGGTGGCTGCTTAACTCCAACAACTGCTTCCTGTTGGGGCCCTAAAGAGCCCAGGTGGGGAGGCCACGAGTGGCTGGGAGGGGAGGGGTGAGTAGAGGCTGGCGAGGTGCCCCTAGATGTGAGTGAGTTGGCCACTTCTACTCAGTCACATGACCACCTAGCTACCCCCCCACCCAATCGGTCATTAGGCGGATCATATTAGTAGTCTGTGGGATTTAAAATTATGAATTTGGTGGTCCCTGAGGTCTGAAAGGTTGGGGATCCCTGATATAGGGGCCCCTTGGGTGAGGGGTCAGGTGGGCCCCTTCCCAGACCGGCAGAGATGCTGGGCTCCCTCTGGACTTATTGAGAGCTTCAGAGTGGGAAGTCCCTGAGACTGGGGGTGGGGTGGGAGGCGGTGGTGCAGGTAAATAGCTCACCTTCTGGGGCTCATCCTCGCCCCTCTCAGAATGAAATGCTGAGAGAGGGTTGCATGGGGGAAGAAGGCAAGGATGAGGGCCAGGAATCTTTCCAACAATGGAAGGCTGCTTTCATGGAAGCACAGCTGAAGCTGGCAGCACTTCCAATCCTGGAGAGAACTTGGGGTCACTCCAAAGGAGGTTTCTTCCATGTGGAAAACCAGTTCTGTTTAGACAAACCTCCCATCCAGACCAGCCCCCATCTAACTGGGACCTCTGGAACCGCCAGAGCTGCTCTTTGAGGTTGGCACGGCCGGCCTCTCCATGGGGCAAAAATTCCTGGGTCTGGATTCCTCCTTGCCTAGATTGTGTGAATGTGGATCCTGGATTCCCGATCCCTGTTAGAAAACATGGAGAGACAAGGAACTGTCCTCTGCCAGTCGCAGGAACCTCTGTATCCTGGGGAGGGGAGGGGTTGCTGGATACATCCCCACCCCCCTGGCCTCCCTCAAGCTTTGCTCTTGCCTTGCAGACACCCAGCGAGCTGTGGCAATCCTGGCCCGTTATCAGGGGATTCTGCAGTCCCCAGCGGAACAGCCCCTGCGAGCCTCGATCGAGAAAGTGACCCGTGTATTTCAGAGCGAGCTTTTCCAGGCCCTGCTGGGTAAGGGTGGCTGGCAACAGCTGAGCACGCAGGCCGTGACCCTCCTGGGGGTGCACCTGGGCATACTGTAGGCTCCTTTAAACCAGAGCAGCTGCTTGGTGGGGATTGGGTTTGATGTTCAGGCCGCCTCAGAGCTGCATCCCACAAAGCTAGCAGTCCCTTCGGAGGACGTTCTGCAGCCCCTGGGCAGCTGAGTCTGGGGGCACTGGAGAGCCTTCCCAGGGGCCACGTTTGCTCCCCCTGCTGGCTAAGCTCCGGGTTCTCTGCAGAGCAGAGCTGCTTTTTCGCTCAGCAGGTGAGACCCACCTGGCTCCTGCCTGGCTCTCTCAGCCAGGAGGGTGAGCCTGTAGCCCTGCAGGGATGGCCGGTAGCCAGTTCTCCCTTCAACCACTCTGTTAGAAGACCACATGCCTGGATTCTGCTGAGGGCCTGCAGGGAGGAATGGCAACCCCTGGGAATGGCATTTGGGAGGGTCTGCTCTTCCCACCCTGGAGAGGGAGAAGATGCAAGCAAGCTGCTGGTCTGAAAAAGTTCCTGGGAAACCTGATTGTGTCTCCCTCAGAGACACAGCCTGCCTGAATGGTGTCCCAGGATGCTTAGAGGTTCTTTGGGGGGGGGGGAAGGCTCCTCTGCCAGGGGGCAGGGCAGGAGGGTCTTCTGAGCTGGCCTCTCATGGTGCCTTTCGGTCTGTCTCCCAGACATCCAGGAGTGCTATGAGCTGAGCTTGCTTCCTGCTTGCCAGCAAGATGGATCAGCCAGTCTGGGGTCTGGGGGCCCCTCCAAGAGCCATGATGCTGCTGACCCAGGGGGCCAAGAGGGCCAGCCACTGCAGGTGAGACTGAGGGGCTCCTTCCCTTCCCTTCCCTTCCCTTTCCCCCCTCCCCTCCCCCCTTTCCTTTCACACCTCTTATAGCTCCATGACACCTAATTAGTTGTACCAATGATGAGAAACTGCTCTTAGCCCCACACTTTGCCATTTTGCCCCAAGCCCCAAATCTCCCTTTGGCTCTTTTGACAGTATGCCCTGATCTGCCTTCCCTTTTGGCTGCTGAGCTGGGCAGAACCACATGGGGAGAACTGTTCCACTAGTGTCCAGTTTGGAAGCTCCAGTGGTCCCCTTGCTTTCTGGCCTTTCTCTAGCCAGTGGTGAACCCCCTGCTAGCCCTGGGGGGATCCCAGACCCTGCAGCCCTTTCATCCCCCTGCCCTGATTCAAGGCTGCCCCGGCCCCAGACTGGCCCAGGCGGAGGGGGCATGGGGGGGGGATTAGAGTGGCTCCTCCCCACAGCCCCCCTTTCCCTCCCCCCTCCTGCCTCCATCATCTCCTGGCTTCCAAAAGTCCAAGGCCGGGAAAAGACCCGGCTGGTCAGTTGCTTCACTTTCACGCTGACCTTGAGGCCTCCTTAACAAGCTGTGTTTTAATTGGCCAAGCCTGAAAAATTAGTGTCTGTGATTTTTCAGGGCTTCTTTTTTGAAAGAGGAAAGAACAAGCCTCCCATTCTCATGGCAACAGCAGACAGAATTGGCAGGTGGATGGTTGTAGCCCGGTCAACAGCTTAGGTGCCCAGAGGAGCAGATTTGAGAAAAAGTGACTCCAGGAGGAAAGATTAGCAAATACGTTGTAGCTCTCGGCCACTGCTAATCAGCATGAATCTTAGGCAAGGGTGCAAATAATCTTCCAAGCTTTTAAAACCATCTCAGCCGCCGCCATGCTACTAGTGGAGTTGCAGGGGGTATCGGCAAAAAGAGGCTTCTCCCCTTCCCTCCTTGTGTCTCCTCAGGATGGTTGTGAGCCTGTGGGGGGGGGGGCATTCTGCTGATGCAGCCAAGGCTAACCTGGGGGTGCATGGCCCCTAGGGGTCAAGTCCTTTGCAGCTCGGTGGGCTTTTCCCTCTTGCTCCTGAGGAGTTCCACAATCCCAGGTGCAGCCAGACCCGGAAAAGTCTGTTGCCTTTCAGAATGGAAGCCCCCTTTTCTCTGTTCGCCAGAGTTCATTGCTTCTTCAACATTCCAGGGAAGAACAACGGGGGCCGCAGAGGTGCCACGGTTGGTGAGAGTGACCCAGAGCAGGGCTGAGCTGCCCGCACAAGTCTGCAGCCTGGTGGTGGTGGGTGTCAGCAGCCTCTTGCCCAAGGTGAGGGTCTCAACGCTGCAGGGAAGCAGCCAGGGGGCAAATCCAGGAATGGGAGCAGGGCTTGACTTCCTGTGAAATGAGGTGGGGATGAGAACAAGGCTGTGAAAAGATTCAGTTGGATGCAGAAAGGAGGGGGCAGGAGAATTGTGTGTGTGTCTGGGTGGGTGGGTGGGTGGGTGGGAATCCAATTTCCCTCTGGAGTCCAGTTGTGTTTCAGAGCCCTTGGGGCAGCCTACTTTTCTCTTCCCCTTAAACCAGCAGGGTGCCCCTCCAAAGGAAAAAAAAAGAGGCTCTAAAACTTAGGAAACAAAGCAAGCTCAGCTAAAAGGGGTGCCCGCCTTTTGTCTTGCATGAAGGTCCCCACGCATCAACCACACACCTAGAGTCTTTGGCCAAGCTGGTCCTGCAAGTCAGTAATGTCAAGTTTTGGGGCGGGGGGGGGATGTCGGTGAATGAGGGTGTATCTGCATCTTGCTTCTGCTCCCAAATTGCCTGCACAGAGCTTCCCCTGTTTGATTGCAAGCTCAGCCTGCAGTTCAGTGCTGTTGGAAGGTCAGCTGTTACCTGGGAGTGTCCGGCAGCCTCCTGAGTGTCAAAACAATGGGGGGTTATGGGGATGTGTGCAGCGGCGTCCTTGCAGCGGAGGGAGAGCCCAGGTTTGGGCCACGAGTGCAGCCGATTTCACGTGGGCTCCTTTCCTCTCCGGACATCTTCCTGCTGCTGCCTAGCAACCCAGCTGCTGCCTGCGTGGAGCCAGGAGACAGGCTGGCTGCAGGAATGGCAGAGGAGACCTTTGGGGGGGGGGATTGGGGGCCTCGAGTCCCACGTGGCTTCAGCCAGGAGCTCCATCCTGTCCTTGAGGGTCCAGCGCCTGGCAGTTCTCGATGGTCATTCAAGGCAGCAACGGAGGCGGCTGGCTCTGTGCCCCAGGGAGAGGGACCTTTTGGGGCAGGCATGGGGATAAGGAGGAGAGGGGGAGCTTCTTGGCTTCCTCCCTGCTTCACCTCCATCTCCAAGGGCTGAACCACCCTTCCACCCCTTTCGTCCAAGTGTGCTCACCTTCAGGCCTCAGGACGTGGCTCCTCTCCTGAAAGGGAGGGAAGAGCCCTCTATCCCTGGAGCGCAGCCACATGCCCGGCCACCATTTCCAGTCCCAGCAATTCCTGGTAAAGCGCAGCTGCTGTGGGGAGCAGGAAGATGAGAGGGGCTGGGCAGGGGTGGGTTCTACTTATCTTTGCTACCAGTTCGCAACGGGATCGCACCCCGGATGACGACATCTGGGGCGGTGGGCGGAGCCTCCCGCTGGTTTTACTACCTGTTCTTGCGAACCGGTCCGAACCGGGGGCAACCCACCACTGGGGCTGGGGCAGATCCTAACTGGGGGGCCTTTGAGCCCTGATTCAATTCCTAGAGGAGGAAACCCGCAGTTTGGATTTAGTTCTTTGGCTTCCTGCTTTCCCTCTGCCCCCTAACCCCATAAGGCCAATACAAATTGCCCATAGCAATAACTTGTTCCGCAGCCCCCCTCCCCCACCCTCTCTTCTGAGGCGGGGGCAGCGTGCTGCTGGTCTATTGTAGCAAATACCGGGTGGCCGTAGGAGACAGATTATATGGCAACCATCATCTGTTCAGAGGAGGATTCCCCTAGTGGGAAAGTCCCTTCTTCAATTCAGAAGAGCTGCCCCACACATCTCTGAAGTGACCGGGGAAGCTTCTGTCCTGTTAGTCCCCCGGGCAGATTGTCCAGGGGCAGAAATGCCTGGGCAAGCTCTCCTCCCGGTGACGCTGATGTGGTTGGCATCCCAAGTTGGCCTTGGGGCTTTGCATGCCATCAGGCCGCTTGGGCAGCACCAGGTTGGGAGGGAAGAATTGGCGAAAGAGGCGAAACACTGGGGTGTTTTTGGAAAGCAACCGAAAAGCCTGGAAATGGGATTTTGTGAGCCCTCAGCTGTGCCTTTAAGAAATCTCTGCTGCTGGGATTCCAGTTTGCCGGCTGATTGGCTAGGAAGTGAGTGGGTGGGAGGGGGAGGGAACAGCCATTCAGAAATCTGTTGTATTACCTTCCTTCTTTAAAGGGGACCCAGTGAGGAGGGAGTGGGGGTTTGAAGGAACAGCCTGCTTCTCCCCCTCTGCTTTTCTAGACTTTGAGATCCAGAGGCCTGGAAAGAAAGTCAAGGGAGATGCCGGAGGGGCGGCTGTTCCTGGCTCTGGAAGGGTGGGCCAGGAGCTCCCCACCCCAGCATAGGTGGAGGCCTCTCTGAAAGGAAATGTGACTTGTGATGTTACTGTGGTGGGGCTGGAGGTTTCCCCTGCACTTCACCACTTTCCCCTGAGCTCAGAAGGGGCTTCCTGGGGCCTCTTGGAGCTGCTAACCATTTGCTTCCAAAGGTGATGAAGTTCCCCATTTGCATTGACTCTGCAGCTGGTAGACTAGGATTCCCATAATGCTCATTTAATGCCCCCAATGAGGTCTTGGTTGGGTCCCAATCAGGGGGGAAATCTACTTACCTTACCTTCCTGACCGGTTCGGAAGTGCATGCATCACATACATGCACAGACCTTCTGTGCATGCGCAGAGTGTAAAAAACACATTACTTACTGGTTAAAACCAGGAAGTAATGACACCCGGGCAGGTGGGTGGAGCCTTGCACTGCCATCGCTACTGGTTCTCCGAACCGTCTGCCACAATCACTACCGGATCGCCCGATCTGGTCCGAACCGGGAGGATTTCACCCCTGGCCCCAGTGTCACTGTGCCAGTGCTTTGGAGGACTGAGTGCTAAACCCTCCAACCAGTCGGATCACCTCCTCTCCCTTTGGGGCCTTGCTCTGCAGATGTTGCTGCTTCCATCTTTTATTGCCTCAGTTTCCCCTGGTCCTTTCTTGGTAATGTATCTTCTGACAGAGAGACAGACGGACCACATGCCAGTGCTGGGCATGGTGGGCCTTGCTTTGAATGGCTGAGAAAAGAGCTCCAGAGTCACTCAGAATTACTCCGTCCTACTTGTCTGGAGATGTAGGAGATGCAGCTACCCAGCCACTTGGTTCAGTTTGGCTTCTGGAATAGAAAGTGGCTTACCGTAGTTCATAAAACAGGCCCAACTGCGCCACTCTGTAGGTGAAACCATCAAGGCTCAATGTGGGGCAGGGGAATAGCCAGCGTGGTTTGCGTTGGTTGTCCTGGGGTGGTTAGAACAGGGCCCTCCAAAATCCATATACAAATCAGCTGATGGAGGGTCACTTCTCCCCTGCCAGCATGTCCATTGCTGAGATTCTTGGGGTCCACCTCCTTGTGCAGTTTGAGGCACGCTCTAGGGTGGCATTGGACTGATGGTGGCAATTCTTGTGATGCGCTGTAATGGCTAAGGAAGGGGCACCTGCCATTTTTGAGTGGCATTCCAGTGGGCACATTCAGCAACCAGTCAAAAACGGTCCTGTTACAGGTACACTAATGAAGATTTCCTATGTTTCCTTTGTGTCACAGAGGCCCTTGTTTCGTATGAGGATGGGGGCTGCTATTAGGTTTGGGAGAAGTGTAGCTTTGGGGAGCTCTGGGCTCAAATCCCACCCTCTGGATGTGGCCGGCCCCTCACTCTGCCTGACACTTTCTGTGGCTGCTGGGAATAGGACAAAGGAGTCCGGGCGTTTCTCAACTTCTGTGGCAGAATTGTGCCCAGTGTGGGGAAGAACATCAGTGGTTTGTGGGAGGCTCCCACTGGGAGGGGGAGTTTCAGGTACAGATCCTGGCTCCCTGTGCTGCTCAAGGGCTGCACTGACTGAGGGGAGGAGGGCTCTCCTTCCACTTCAATCTCATGCAGCCACAGACCGGAGCATTGTCAGGTTTACCAGAGGCAGAAGAAAAAGTGTTCAAGTTGCTGAATTCGGGGTTTGGGGCTGGGCTGGGAACCCCACAATTCCTGATTAAGAAGCATAGCTAGCATGACTAATAATGGCCTACATGGGTTGGAGGCTTTAAAAAATTGTATTCACTTTTATTTTTATATTTGTGTCCTGCCTGTATTACTTTTAGAACTAACTCAAGGCGGTGCACCTATCTAACCCAACTTCCTCTTCCTATTTTCCCCACAACAACCCTGTGAGGTGGAGGTGGGTTGAGAGAGGGGGATTGTCCCAAAGTCACCCAGCCAGCTTTCATAGCTGAGGTGGGACTTGAACTCACCGGTCTCTTGCTTTGATGGACCTTTGTGGGGGTTCCTTTGTGGGGGTTGATTTGAAAGCTGAGGGGTGTGTGTGTGTAGGTAGAGAGGATATGGTTGGAAGAATGGCCCTGCCCGAGTCGTAGGAGATGTTTTGAGAAGAAGAGTCTTCTCCGGATTCATCCTTTCTCTGTGAGATAAAACGCAAATTACTCTCCGGACAGCTTCCATGCAACAGAGTGTCACAGGTAGCTCTGCTTTTTCTCCCAGGGTTGATTCAGTTTGCATCTGATGTAGAGGTGGCAAAAAGTCGAATCATGTGTGAATCATGCTTTGTGTGTAGCACACCAGTGAGGATGTTGACGTTAGCAAGTTTGGGAGCTGCGCTTCAGAGGACACAGGAGGGCTGCTGGTGCCACGCCAGGATGCCACGCCAGGAGTTCAGATTCTGTGCGCTCTTTGAGAAGTGAAAATTTCTAGGGAATTCCTTTGAGGGAGATAGCCTTTGAAGGCTGGCCTGGCCTGGCCTGCACCAGAGTTAGGTCTAGTTAACCCCAGGATGCCCCAAAGGTAGCAAACTCCTCACGGCTGCCCGAAAAGCAGCCCTCGGAGAAAGCCCTGGTTTGGCCCAGGTGAGAGGTGGCTGCTCTCTGACCTTGACTGATCTTGGGAAGCTGGCAGGGTCGGAGAGAAGAGGGATAAGAAGCCCAGACTGAGATCCCTGGGCGGTCGGTCACCGGGAGGAAGGAGGGAAAGGCCTCCCTGAAGGGCTCCGCTTCCAGTTGTGTCTCGGATGGGTGGGAAGAGAAGGGGGCTCGACGGAAAGCTCTGGAATCTGCAAGAATCCATCCCGGGGGCTCTTTGGCCTTTCCGAAGCCCCCTGCAGTGGGACTTGCCCTGCCTAGCCTACCTCGCAGGGCGAGTGTTGTCCAGACGGCCGGAGAGGGGAGGAGAGGCCGGGCCGCTTCCCCCAGGCCCCCACCCCCGGGGCGGTGTACGGGAGGGCGGCCGCTGCGCCTTTAAGGGCCCCCTGCTTAACATGCTCGGCGCTGCTGCCGCTGCCCTGCGCGCCGATTGGCTGCGGCGCGGCGAACGGGAGCTGCGGGGCGAGCGCGATGCTCTGCCTTCCCTCTTTCCCGTCCAGGGACCACAGGCGGCGGCGGCCCCTCCGCTCTCCCCAACCGCGGCGGCAGCAGCACAGCGGCAGCCCCTGCCTCGCCGAGCTCCACCAGCCCGCAGAAGCCCCCGCGCCCGCCGCGGCAGCCCCAGGGCCGGACAGCTGCTCGCCCGGCCGCCCCCCCTCGCGGCAGCGGCAGCGGCAGGCTCGGCCGGCGGGGGCCGTGGGCGCTCGGCAGGCTCGGAGGGCTGGGCGATGCAGCGCGGCTGCCGCCGCCGCCGCGGTGATGATGCGCTAGCGACGGCGGCGGCGTGGTCGGCGCGCCCGCGGAGGTGACGGGCTCGGCGGCGGGCGGGCGGGCGCGGCGCGGCGGGGTCATTGTCTCGGCGCGGCCAAGATGCACAAGCACCACCACTGCTGCCGCTGCCCGGAGTGCTACGAGGTGACGCGCATGGCGGCCCTGCGGCGCATGGAGCCCCCCAGCTACGGCGAGTGGCAGCAGCACGAGCAGTTCGGCGGCGGGGGCGGCGGAGGCGGCTACGGGGGCTACGGCTCGCAGACGCTGCCCTCGCAACCCGGGGGCGCCACCCCCACGGCCCGGGCCAAGGGCAAGCTGGTGCCCACCGCCCGCGACAGCGCCCCCCCCGCGCCGCCCAAGCAGGGGCCGCCCAAGGGGGGCGGCGGGGCGGGCACCCCCAAGATCAACGGCAGCAGCCCTGCCTGGTGGCCCGAGTGCACCTGCTCCAACCGCGACTGGTATGAACAGGTGGGTGCCGCTTCCCGGGCGCGAGGGGGAGGCGGGCGGGCGAGGCGGGGGACCGAGGCCTCACCGGGCAGGGGCGCTCCCAGCCTTGCTGCCGCCGCCCTCGAGCGAGCGAGCCAGCCAGCGGTCCACGCGTGGATGCGCCCTTCCCTTAACCCAGGCCAGGCAGCCGTTGGGAAGGCCCCCAGTCCCCCTCTGCTGATGCAACGTGGCTGGCGGCCCTGGGACCCTTCGGCCCGGCCCAGAAAGGGATCGGGAAACCCCCTCGCCGCAGCCGCCTCGGCGACACCAGCCGAGAAAATGGATGGAGCCTCACGCGAGGCAATAAAATGGAGGCTGTCTCGGTGGGTCCCGCCTTGCGCGAGTGGGCCAAGCCGCCGTTGCTGGAGGCTGCCTCGCCCCAGCCCAGCCCAGCCCTCGAGGGGCAGAATCCGGGGGGCAGGGAGGGGGAGCAGCCCTGTCCAGTTGAGCCGCCTCTGCCTGCCTGGCGCCGGCTTCTCACCTTGGCATTGGGCACTGCAGTTGTGGCAGACCTGCCTGGCTTCTCCTAATGCCCCCTGCCAAAGGCAGCTTGGCCACTCCTGGGGGGGGGAGGGGTTTACGGTGGGCAATCTGTGCCCTGTGCGTGAAGCTGCTGGGCTCCCTTCTCCTCCCCAGAGCTGTCAGATGGAAATGGGAACATACACATCTCTCTCCTAAGATGGCAGTGGGAAGATGTGTGTGTGTGTGCGTGTGTGCACGCGTGCTGGAGAGAAGGAGGCTCTGCTCTGGGTCTGGCTGTTTAATACAGCGCTGGTCAAAAGGCACAATGGTGGCGTGATGAGAAAAGCTTTGGGAGAACTGGGGAGGGAGAGGCATTTTGGGGGGCTGGCAGAGCAGCTGAGCTGTGGAGGATGGGGCTTGGCTCAGAGAGAGGGCCCAGACAGGGCAAATTGCTCACAGGGATGTCAGGAGGGTTTGCACTGAGCTGGCTGCCTCTGGGGTGGCTCGCCCTCTGGCAGCCTGACCAAGTGGCGTGGTCCCTTGCGGCCTGTACTGGGTAGGGGGCTGCTTTTAGCAGTGCCAGAAAGGGAGGTGGGGCACTGTCTCATGTTGCCCCTTGCCTGTGTCCCTGCTATGTGTGCAGGTGCTTTCGTGGGGTTGCCTGGCCTCTCTCATGGCGAGCTCTCTGGCACTTGGGGAAGGAAGACCTGGCCTGAAGGGAGGTGGGGGGAAATTGGACCCCTGGTTTTTGGCCCCACTTTGTCACTGGTGTCAGTTTCCACAAGACTGGAGGGGAACTGGCAGAGCCTGGGGGAGGCCGGGCTGCTCTGATAGATTTTGTAGGCCAGGAATCCCCCCCCCCCGCAGAGACTTTTCAACGCTCCTCTGCCTTCTCCCACCCCCATCATTTTCCAGAGCTAGTGAAGGGGGGATCCTTAGCCAGGGCATAAAGGAACACATGCCCCTTTGCCACTGTGGAGTGGCCCAGGACAGGGCACACGTGCCGTTGGCAAAGCGCTTGGCAGGAGGGCGGTGCAGGGAGGTAGTCTGATCTGAAGAGGGGGGCCTTCCTGCCCCACAGCTGGTCTGTGCCATGTGGGAGTGGGGGCCACCGGGAAGGAGCCAGTCCAGGGTTCTCCAGCCCAGCCCATCACAACACCGTTTGGGGGGCTTGGGGGAGGGTCAGAAAAGTGAGAGGCAGCCTTGGCTTCTGGTGACTTGGTCCTCCCTCTCTGGAGCATTTGATGGTCCCCAGGATGGGAGGCGAGGAGCTGGAGGGAGCCGGGCATCGCTGGCCGCTCTGAGGTTGCCTGAGGCGAAAGGAGTGGGTGATGGGGGATAAAATGGGGCAAGGGGGGGGGCAAGTGGGTGGGGCGTGTTGAGGGGCGCCTGGCTGAGGGTGGACGGCCGGGGCAGGAGGGCTGTGATGGTCCCAGAGGTGGGTGCGTTTCCTGAGGCAAGAGGGGGGAGCCAGTGAGGGAGAGGATGGGGCCGAGAAGCTGGAGGTGGGAGGTTGGCAGGGTGAGGTTGCTATGGCTACTCATGTTCTATTCAGAGAGGGAGGGAGGGAGGAGGGAGGCAGGGAGGTTCATCCTGGCACTGGAAGGTGGAGGCGGAGGAGGGTGGGGGGGGAGTGGAGTGGAGTGGAAAGCAGCACAGCTGGGGGAAAGCAGGGGAAGTGGGCAAGCCGGCTGGTGGGCTGGCGTGGGAGTTCCAGGCCGCTGGAGTGGTGGGTGGGGGCCGTGGGGAGCCACCCTGCCGTTTTGCTTGGCTCCCCTCGGGATGTTCTGCCTGTTCTGTGCGAGGCAGGATGTCTGCCACCGCGGGTTGCTCTGGCATTCGCTATGACTCAGAGGGAACGAAACCCCCCCCCTGCCTCAGCTGCCTGGCATTTAGTATAAGTGGAGCCCTGAGAACCGAGGGCTTCTCCCAGGTCCCCTCCATCCTAGGGACTCCCAGCATCTGCCCCCCAGGCCCCGCCGGAAGGAGGCTTCCTTGGGGGAACCGTTGTTTGCCTCTGACCTGCCCTGTTATGGGGTAGCCAGTCAATCACGGGGGATCCTTCCTGGGATTTTTGCCTCTCAGCCCCCTGCACAAATCCGGAGGGCGGCTTTTGGGGTCTTCCAAGTCAAGAGAGGCGGATTGGGGAAGCTGCAGTGGTGGGCTGCTGCCGGTTCAAACTGGTTCGGTGAACCGGTAGTTGTGACCTGCAGGTGGGCTTGCCCATAACCCCCTCCCCGGTGCTATGCCGTCCCATTTAGCTGCATTTTTTAAGCCACGCGTGCACTCACATTTTTGGTGCTGGGTGAACCGGTTGTTAATTCATGTGCCGCCTACCTCTGGGAAGTTGTAGCCGTTTCCAGTTTCGCCTGCGCTTTTCTCTTGGGTCTGCAATGGGGGGCCCCCACTTTGTGTCACCTGTTGTGCACAGGTGTGCTATGGTGGTCCTTTCCTACCAGAGTGTGTTCCTCTGGACACCTTCTTCTCCCACCCAGGTGTCTGAATAGAAGGCCTCCAGCGATAGCAATCAACCATCTTCCCTGACCCATAGGTTGTGTGGGTCCCTCTACTGGGAGCTGTTTGTGCACCTGAGACAGTCTTCATGGGGTCTTTATGCTGGGGCTGTCATGGGCTGGAACCAAACCTTGTTGGTCCACATTGATCCCATCAGGAGGTCTTCCCATTTCTCATTTATTGATAGGTTTAGTGTCAAGGATCTGCCAACCTAGAACGTCCTGCTGGCCCTGGGCAGGGAGGTCTCTTGGGGAGACTGAAAAGGGAGTCACACCACCTTTTAAAGGCAGAGCTTGGGTAGTAGACCTGCGAGACAGAAGAGGGGTCTTCAGATCCCAGGCAGCCTCCAGGCAGATCCCGCAGATCACAAGGGATGCAGCCAACTTCCCCCAGATTCTTCCAGGAGTCTTATCTCATCTCTGAATCTCCATAGATAACGTTAGGTCCTTGATGATGCACTAATAATAAAATACGGGGTCCTTATCTTCTCAGGCTCTGCTACCATTGGAATAACTCATGAAGAAGCAGGAGAGGAGGGGGCTGATGGGGGCTTGGGGGATAAGGAGCTTCAATTCCCAGCAAGGTTGCCTTTTCTCCCTCCCTCCTTCGTACCTGCAGTTTTCCTGCTTAGCTGCTGGGGTCATTTCTCAGAAACAGGCCTTTCAATGATACTTGATGCCACGAGGATGGCCAACCTTGGCTGATCTTGGAAATGCTCCCAATCTGAAGAGTAATCTGGAAGTCAAAAAAGCCAAAACAAGCCACTTTGATCTTGTGGCCAAGAAAACCACTTCAATGTGCCCACGGAGCCACTCAGAGTGGAACTGAGGGGTTTGTGGTTTGGCCTAGTTCTGAGTCTTGCCAATCGTGTGTCAATATCTAATGACTAATTTTTGAGGTGGGAGAGGCACTAATTTGACTTCGCTTCTCTTTCTCTCTAGCAGGTAACAAACTTGGCTTAGAACCCAATGATGGGTTCTAAACCAATCATAAAATGATTCATTCAATTACATTGGCTTTGAAAGCTAGGCTGCTGCTTGCGAACCTCCAAGTTTTTCTCAGCAGATGCTGAGAATCAGCTGAGGGGCCTCCCTTCTTTTCGGGCTCTGATTAGCGTCTAAGCCGCTCGGGACTCTTTTTGGACCGGAAGCCTTGGAGATGGGCAGGGAGATTCTCATTAAGTCTGGGAACCTGTAATTGGTGGCTGCCTGCTGATCTGTGACATCTGCTCTAAAATGATCCTAATGTATATGAAGAAGTTGTAATTCGCTCTTGTGGAGCGTTGCCTCTCTGTCTCCCTAAGAAGCCTGACCTTGGCCATTCTGAGCTTAAATCGGTCGGCATCTGCACAGCTCTCCATGAAAGAAAGAGGGCCCCGAGTTCTCTTCCCCTTTGGGCAGCAGGAGGGTAACTCTGCTGCTTTCCTGCCTACAAAACCAACCCGATCAACCCCTGTTGGTTGAAAAGACAATGCCTGCTGAACCTAAAATTGGAGGGGAGGGTGCCTTGAGCTGTGCTGTTCCCCAGTGCTGTGGAAAAGGGGGGCTGAGTGCAGGCCAGGCTCAGGCAGATTGAGGAATGGCTACCCAGCACTTTCTGGCCAGGCTAGCTGCTCCTGGGAGTTTGCCACTGGAAGGCAATGGCTTCAGGTGTTCTTTCCAGAAGCCTTGGAGGCCTTCCCTCCCCCCACGTGGCTAAAGATACCCAGAGGCCATTGGAAAAGCCTCCTTTGTTGGGGAGACCCCTGCCTCATGTTGACTTGGGGGGGTCTTCTCCTCACCCGACCAATGGCTATGCAGCTTCTAACATGGGCAGCCTAGAGTTGCTCATTCTTTCCTTAGGCAATTGGGTCACTGTACAGCCACTTACTGCTACTAATATTATTACTGACAGGTTTTTGCTTATATTCCAATGAAAGCTCCTGTTGCTTTTTCTGTGAGATAGAGAATACAATAAGCAGTATTCTGCATAGTGAGTAATTGGGGCGGTAGAGAATAGGCCCGTCTTATCACATGGACTTAGCCCTTGGAGTTCCAGCTCACAGTACTTACCAGTATGTTGGTGCTGACCATATTCAGTTCCCTCAATCTCTGTGGGAGGGTTTAATTTCTGCTCCCATCACCAACCTGACTGTTCCCTGGCACCCAGTTTGTCAGACTGTCTGAATCTGTCTTTAAAGTGTGGCACCTTTTGGAAGTTCTGTTGATTTGGTCTGAAATTTCATTTCTCGTGCGGTTTCCCGTTTACTGCTGTTCAGCCTGTGCTGGACTCTGCTTGGTTCCATCTGCTTTTATTCAGGACTGGGGGGGGGGGGGGCGTCGAAGCATAAAATAACGGAGTGGATGTTGCTAAGGGAGACCATCCATCTCTTGCCAGAGCCTGCTTGGGGATCTCGGCCAACCTAGATCTGGAATTCGGGATTCTGAGGATCAGGTGGGCTGCCCTTCCTCCTTGTGACTGCTCCAGCTCTGCTTCCTCGCTCCTCTTGGCCCCAGCGTGAGCCTTTCAGCTCAGAGTCACCACTGGGAACAAGGGGTTCATTTGGCTGGAAAGCCATTCGGGCTGATGAGCGGGCATTGTGGGATCCTGAGTGCACTCCAGGCATTTTAGAGAGAGAATGGGAGGCCAAAGGAAGGGGGTTGATGGGGCTGCCAGGCTGGCTTCTCCCTCATACGGAAATGTCTTCCGGTGGAGGGCAAAATCCGAGTCAATGGTATCCGGGCACTCCCTCTCCCCGGTTCTTTTCTGTGGATAAGGACGCAGCTCTTCTTCCTGGCATGTTGGCCTTTGGCTGAATCCGCCCCGGGCAGCCAAGCCCAGATGCCCACTCTGACTGGCAGTGGCTCTGGAGGAGGCTGGGGAGAGCGTGAGGCTGCCTGTCGTCCGGCAGCTGCCTGCCTCGGAAGAAGAGCTGGAGGCCACTTCAGGAGGCGCCGGTGCTGGACAGCTCCCGTCGCCTGGGAAAACGGCGCGGGGGGGGGGGTTGGGAAACCTGGGAAGACCCGGGTTGGGGAGAGCGCTGGATCGAGGCCCCCACGCGCGGAGCCCCCAGGGAGACATGAGTCAGGAGTGGAAGCAGACAGGTGGATTCAAACCGAAGGCTGTAAAATTAACCAGTTATGTGGGGTCCTTGGTGGCCTCTGAGCTTGCTTGTTTCCTTGCAGACGATTCATTGCCCAAACTAGGTAACATCATCAGTGCTAATCCTCAGCACTGGACCCCCCCTCCCCCCATGTCAGCCCTGAGATACAAATATTCTCCTTTATTATTAACCAGTTAAAATGAAATCTGAGAGTTCAGTTTATTAGTTTGGGCTCCGAAGGCAACAATGTTATCTGCAGAATGGGTGGATGGACGGACCAAAGTTGTGTGTGTGTGAGAGAAGAGAGAGAGGGAGGGAGGGGGAGAGGGAGGGGGAGAGGGAGAGAGCTCAGCCACTGGGCTTCTCAAGGTCTTCAAAGAAACCTGGTGTGGAAGGAATGTCGCTTGCTGTTGGGTGTGCATTTCTCCACCCGTCTCTCCCCACTTTTTCCTTTTAATGATTTAAAACATCTTTTTCTTCCTGGGTGTCTGTTTTCCCAATTTGCATTTTTTTTGAGCATGTTTGTTTTTATACGGATTTTGGCTTTCAGGACAACTTCTCTAGGCGGGTTTTTGGTAATGGATTAATAACTCTTGGCCGCCATGGGTTCGGGTTTTGGCAACAGCTTCTTGTTTTGAGTATTTCTTCTAACAAGTTCAAACTTGGAACCAAGCAAGAACCGAAAACCTCCCAAACTGAATCTGGCATCCTGGGGGGGGGGGGGGGGGGGGGGGGGGGGGCCTGAAGTCTGACTGAGAGACCAGGTTGCTCTTGTTGGTGTAGGATGGGAAAAAACTCCTTTTCATTGGGCCAGACCTTTGATCTATTGTTAAAAATAAGGGGTTTTTAAACAATTATCATAAAAATGGTTCCCTGCCTAATTTATTAATTGTGCTTTGTTATTTGATACTGTGCATTTAAAATTACCTTTGAAATCTAGTTGTTGTAGTCATGGTTAGCTCCTGGCGCATAGTTGGTGGAAAAAAAGAAAATATTGCTAAAGATGAAGGAATCTTTTCTTTCTCCTCCCTTCTCCTGGGTAATGACAGAACCCGAGAGATTGCTGGATTCTGGATCTGTCCAGGATCTGCCAAAGACTAGGGAGTTGGATAAAGTGGCCACTCCAGATCAGAGGAAAAAACATGTTAAGAGTCGGCAAGCTTTCAGTCAGTTGGCAAACAGCTGGATAATTGGGAGCTGGGGCAGAAGGGGCCCTGATCCTGCTCTCCTCCCCCGATGGCTATGACACCCCCTTGTGGGACCTCTATGCCAAACCCGGGCACGCAGCTCAGGGGTCGCCCTGGGCAAGTGGACACACTGCAGAGAACCCGCCGAGGGCAGCTCCATTCACACAGGTGTGTTTTACTCTTTCAGGCCAGCCCTTCTCCCATTATTGTGAACACCGACACTCTGGAGCCCAGCCTCTCCGTAAGTTTGCCTCCTCTGCTAGAGTCCCTGCCTCCTCCAGAGGGTCTTGCTCACTTCCAGGAAGCGGCCCTTCTTGGCTGCCCATTGGGTGGACTCCGTTGTCTGGAGCCTAAGGTAGGGGGTGGGATTGATCACCGGGAGAGGTCTCTCCTCCAGTGGGCCTGCCGGTTCTTGGAGAGGGTGACCCAAAGAGGCTCCCTGGGGAAGCCACCCGCGGGCTGGGTCCCTCGCTCAGTTCCTACCTGCCTAAACAATCTGCCTTTCAGTGCTCGTCCTGAGGGTTTGGCTTCCTCACCTTGACTCTGTGGGCTTCTTACCTCTGTGCAGCCAGTCAGCCTCCCTGGGCATTTTGGACACTAGCAAGGCGCCCAGCTAGGGATTTGGGGCTGTGAGAGGTGTTTATGTGATGACTCCGGAGCTCCTGAAATAAGCAGCACCGGTGTGGCAATGCCTTGCCCTGGTTTATTTCACCAGCATCTGCATTTGTGCAGAATCTGGTTTTAACTGCCCGATAATTCTCTGTGATCCTCAAAAGGGGATTCAGTGACCAAAAGAGTTCCGAGGCCAGCAGCCTTTTTTCTCCGGCCCTCTCCTGCTTTCGTGGCACATCTGATCCACGTGGATCAGGAGAGACTTTTGCTGGACACGTCAAAGCTGGTCTTTGGCCCCCTGGGCTCCACGTACCAGGCATGCCAGAGGGATGTCCTTTATTTCTCTGCCCCTGGAACTCCCTTCTCTCCCCCAGGTGAATGG
This sequence comes from Ptyas mucosa, assembly GCA_012654045.1. NCBI lineage: Eukaryota > Metazoa > Chordata > Lepidosauria > Squamata > Colubridae > Ptyas > Ptyas mucosa. The sequence goes on from WNWU01000055.1 coordinate 674,526, forward strand.
CAGCGACGGCATGTTCAAGTACGAGGAGATTGTCCTGGAGCGGGTGAGTGGGGCTGCCCCGGTCCGGCCTTCCTCTCCAGTCACCCAAGCCCACCCTCTCCATCCCTGGCACACGCAGTGGGCGGCTCTTTTCTGCAGTGGTCTTCAGAGATGGAGCTTACTGGGGTCTCCAGTCCTGGGCAGAGCTGAGGCTGGAAGATTCGGCTGGGTCTGCCCCAAGCCTTCCCTTCCCAGGGGCTGCCCCTCCTTGCCCCCAGGGCGCTCTGCTTCCTCTTCGGTTTCTGCTCCTCATTTGGAGGACGGGTGTTCATATTGAGTCTCTTGGCAGGGAAACTCTGGCCTTGGCTTCAGCATTGCTGGCGGCACCGATAACCCCCAGATCCCTGACGACCCTGGCATTTTCATCACCAAGATCATCCCGGGTGGAGCGGCTGCCATGGACGGGCGCCTGGGGTGAGTGTCAGGGGGCACAGAGGCCCCAGCCCCAAACCTGCAAGGCTGGGAGGTTTGCCCAGACGAGCAGAGGCTTTGGGGGCCAGCCCTCCCTCCCTCCCTCACCCTCTGCTCCGTGGCACAGGGTCAACGACTGCGTGCTTCGGGTCAACGAAGTGGACGTCTCGGAGGTGGTGCACAGCAAGGCTGTGGAGGCGCTGAAGGAGGCAGGGCCGGTGGTGAGGCTGCTGGTCAGGCGAAGGCAGCCCCCGCCGGAGACCATCATGGAGGTCAACCTGATGAAAGGACCCAAAGGTGAGAGGCTGGGGTCCTGGGGAGTGGGCCAATTGCCACTTGAGCTTACATCCAAAGAGTCTCAGTTGGGGTCTCACCAAACAGGGCCGCTCGGGAGAGTCAACTGTTTGGGTGTGGGGGGCAGCAGGAGCTGCTGCTGGCTGGGAAGGTGCTTTGGCCAGAGCAGGCGCTGTGGAGGTTCCTGGTCGTGAGCCCCCTCCTCAGGAGAACCTGCTGCCTGGAGGGGCACAGCTGATTCCAGCTGTGGGAGGAGAACATCTCACAGCCCTGCAGGGGAGGTTAGTGTGAGGGCTACCTCAGGCTCCATCTCCAGTTCTTGCAGTGAGGCTGGCCAGGCTCTCCCACCCCTAAGGAAGAAGAAGGTCCCAAGCCGAGTTTCCCCGTCGTTCTTCCTCTGGGCTTCCAGCCATTTGCACCGGAACGGTTCCTCCTTGCCGAGAGCCTCCCCCTTCTTGAGCATTTGGCCCCGCCCTTCTCGGCCCTCTCTTCTCTGCCAACGGCTGAGGATGTTAAAGTAGGCCCCCCACCAACGCCATGCTCCTTCTTCCAGGGCTGGGCTTCAGCATCGCGGGGGGCATCGGGAACCAGCACATCCCGGGCGACAACAGCATTTACATCACCAAGATCATCGAAGGGGGCGCAGCCCAGAAAGACGGACGGCTGCAGATTGGGGATCGGCTGCTCGCGGTGAGGACCCAGCGCGGCTTCCCTTACGGGCTGTGATGGGCCATGCCACGGAGGTCAGGGGCCGCACGGAGGGAGGTTTCCAGCTACGAAGCAGGTCATCCTGTTATATCCGGTTCTGGTGCCCCCCAGAATCAAGGCCCAACCCACCTGCAGGTTGATGGACTGGTTGCCATCGCCAGGCATGGATCCTCCATATTCTGAGGCGCTCTATTTTGTTGGGATGTAAGCCCTTGACATTCGGAGTGGCCTTTGGAGCCCGCTGGGATCTCTCTTGATTTGCTGGGGCATTCAGAGCTTACCTGTGTGCTGCTGTCTTTCCCCTCCCTCTCCCAGGTGAACAACACCAACCTGCAAGAGGTGCGGCATGAAGAGGCAGTGGCTGCTCTGAAGAACACCTCTGACATGGTGTACCTGAAGGTGGCCAAGCCAGGCAGCTCCCACATCAACGACCTGTATGCGCCCCCAGACTACGCCAGCAGTATGTCCCGGCCCCCCTCCAGCTCGGGGAAGAGTGCCCATCTTGGGTCTGGATGGCGGCCGAGGGGGGAGGCTGCCCCAGAGCAGCGGAGGCTAAGCCTGGTCTCTCTCCCGCCCTTTGTCTCCCTAGCTTTTTCTGCCTTGGCCGACAACCACATAAGCCATAATCCTGGCCTCGGCTATCTCGGAGGCATGGAGAGCAAGCCCGCTTACCCTGCTCCCCCCCCAGGTCACGCCTGCCCGCTACTCACCTGTGCCCCGCCACCTGATTGGAGAGGAGGACTTCACCAGGTGAGCAGCGGCGGCCCTGCTGGGTCCAACAACAAATAAGCCTGGGGAGGGGGTGAATGTCTCCCCTCATGGGCCGCCTTCTTCTTCCACTGGCGCAGGGAGAGGGCTGGGATTCTCCCAGAGGGAAGGCGCGAGAGTGTGTGTGTGTGAAACCTTCCCCCAAAGCTGAAAGCCCAACTGAGGGACGGAGGACTTGTGTTTGTTGTGTTTTGAAGCCAGACCCTCCGGGTTGTCCCGCCTTCTGTGACTGCTGTTAGGGTCCTTCTGGCCAGGCTCTTGCAGCCCCCAGCAGGCAGGGAGCCCGTTGACACAACTGGAGAGTCGGGGGGGGGGGGGGGGGGGGGCGGGGGGGGGGAAGATGGGGAGGGGGGGTTGAGCCTTTGAACACGCGGCCTGGCCCTTTTCTGTGCTGGAGATGGGCGAGAAGAGGGCTCTGTGGGCAAAGGAGAGGGCAGAGACTGGCATCAGGGGGTTGGAAGGGCCAAGGCAAGCAGGCTTCCAGTGGGCACCGGCAGTGCTGGCTCGTGACCACACGAGGGCGCGAACCAGACTGAGGCAGAGGAAGGCTGGCAGCCGATGCCCTGATCCATGGTTTGCTGGCCTGCTGGAGGGGGCAGAAGCAGAGTTCATCAAGGGGGAATTCACAGGCTGCCCCCTTGCCCACCGGATGCCCTACCCCAATGTCCAGCAGGCTGCCATTTATAGGTGAGGGGCGAATAGGCACATGAAGCCTCCCGGCCAGGACCCTGGCAGTCTTGGGTGCCCCAACCCTGCCACCAAGGGCCTCTGGGCCTACCCCACAGTCAGAGGGCTCTTCCGCGCTCTTGGCTCTCTAGGGCAGCCTGTCTTCTGCAGAGCTGGCTGCGCAGGCTGAGCCCTTCCCCCTCCTGCCTAACGGTCCCTCCTGGCGGATGCCCAGAGGGAGGGAAGGGTGAAGGCCAGTGGCAGCTTCCTGGGCAGCGCCTGCATCTGGATCATCTCAAGGGTCTGACAGCTCTGGCAGTGCGGAGGGGAGGGCGGGGCAGTGCAGTGCAGATAAAAGGCAGGCTGCCTGCCCCCACCCCCCAGACACACAGCCATCATGATCACGGTCAACGTCTCCTCCTCCATGTCCTACAGGAGGCAGCCCCCCCCCACCGCAGCCTGCCAGCCTGCACCGAAGAGGGATTTGGTATTGTTACCCCCCCCCATTTGTGCTTTCAGTTCAGGGGTGGGGGGTTTCTGCAAGGCTTGTTGTGGACGTGTGGGTCTGAGTGGGTCAGAAATGCTGTCCTTGGCTTGATTCCATCCTGCCTGGGAGGGATGCACGGCTCTTGAAGTGCAGACCCCTCCCAAGCTAATTGGCATGCGAGGTGGGGGGGCAGGAGGGGGCAAGCATCCTGGAGGGGAGGAAATGGGACAGATGCTGCTGGTTATGAGCCAGGAGAAGCTTGGAGGGTGGGGGGGAATGAAGTGGTGGGGCTCCAAGGAGAGGAGCTGACCCTCCCCCCTCCTCCCTGTGCCCTTTGCTCCTTCCGAGCACCAGCAGACCAGCCAAAGGCTCCCTTTACCCAGAATGTGGGGTCCAATTCAACCCTGGACTGAATATGGGGGTGCAGCTTACAGTTTTGGGGGGCCGATTGGCACCCAACATCTTTGGATCAAGCCCCAGCTGCTCTTGCCCCCCCCCATCCCTGACGGCTGCCTCTCCCCTCTTCCTCCTGCCAGGGAACCCCGAAAGATCTCTCTGCACAAGGGCTCCAGTGGCCTGGGCTTCAACATTGTGGGGGGTGAGGATGGGGAGGGCATCTTCGTCTCCTTCATCCTGGCCGGGGGACCAGCAGACTTGAGCGGGGAACTGCGGCGTGGCGATCGGATCCTGTCGGTGAGTGCAATGGGGGCCTTCTTCTGAGGGGGGGGGGAAGATGGTGCTTTTGCCAGCCGCACGCCACCCGAGGTCTCCTTGCTCCTCTGGCCCTTCTGCCCAGCCATTAAGGGGTTAACCCACTGGCCCACACAGGGCAGGGCAGGGCAAGGCAGGGCAGGGCAGGGCTGCTCACCCAACCGGTCCGGCCTGGCTTAGCCCAGCCCCATTGCGAGGAAGCTGGCTTCCTCTTGGCCAGGGGAAAACAGTGCCGAGGCTCCCTGGAAAAATGGATCCTTCAGCCTGTGGGAGGCGGGTGAATCCCGGTCCTGGCCAAGCAGGCTGCCCGCCCAGGTTCCAGGGACAGGGGGCTGCTTTTCACCAGGTCAGGCGCACGCTCCCTGCCACAGCTCAGGGCCTGGTGTAGTGTGCCAAGCCTGAGGCTGGAAGCTTTGGGGGGGGGGGGGTCCAGGGAGGCCCATTGCCAGGCATCCAGCTTTGCCCTCCTGCTGACGGGCGGGTCTGTTTGCCAGGTGAACGGCGTCAACCTCCGGAATGCGACGCATGAGCAAGCGGCGGCAGCCCTGAAGAGGGCCGGGCAGACCGTCACCATCGTGGCCCAGTACAGGCCCGAAGGTAAGAAGCCTGCGGCTCTTGGGAGGGCCTCCCCGGGGGGCAGGCTGGCAGCTCTACGGGCCATCTGGGTGACTGGGCACCCTGGCTGCCCCCGCCTGGCTTCAAGCCTCTGTGCCCGATCCTTTCTCTCTGGGGGTCCAGCAGAGCCGCCTCGGGTGGGCCCTGGAGGTGAGGGAGGGTCCTCCCAGGTGCAGCTTGGCTTTTGTGCTGGAGAGGCGGCCGCTGGTGCTGCCCTCCAGGGGTCTCTGCTGGAGCCGATGGCCAGGCCCTACCAAGGCCAGGCCGGAGCAGGGAAAGCTCCCCGGGCCGTCCTGGGCTGCATTCCCGCTGCCCCTTCCTGCGCGTCGTGTGCACGGGTTAACACGCGTCGGGGCCGGGCAGAGGGCGAGCGGGGGTGGGCGGCGCTCTGCATGCAAATGAGATGCCTGGCTGGGGTTACCCGGGGATTATCGGCACGTAACGATGGAGCAGCGCGGCCGCCGATTGGACGAGCAAGATGCTGTCGTAGAAAAGGGGCGGGGCGGGGGAGGACGTTGTGGACACACGGAGGGGCGTGGCCTGCGCATGGGGTGGAGACGCGGGGCTTCTAAACGCGGCGGCGATTGGGCCAGACCTCGGAGCGTGGGGAGGGACGACTATGAGAGAGTTCGGGTGGCGATTGGACGGGCGGGAGGGGAGGGTCGGCAGCGCGAAATCCGGTTGGGCGCCACGGGCGGAGCGGAGCGCCGATTGGTTGGAGGCCGCCGCGAGGCCGCTCCTCCACCTTCCCGCCCGGGCGACCGGCCGGCCGGGCTTTGTGTGAGGACGAGGAGACGGGACGCCCGGCGGTGAGCGGCAGGTGAGCGGGCGGCGGGCCGGGAAGTCCCACGTGGAGCCTCCGGAGCCCTGGCGGAGGGAGGGCGGGAGTGGGCGGGGCGGCCTTGAACCGGGCGGGGAGCCTCTTCCTCTCGCGAGACCCTCCAGATCGACCCCCCCTTCCCATCGCGGGGGGCGTTTTTGAGGGGCGGGGCGGGGAGGTCGCGCGCCACACTCTGCGGGGGGTCCCGGGGCCTTCCAGGCCGCCCAACGGCCGCTCCGGGGAGGCCGCGCCTGGCCGGGGGGGGGGTTCGCGGGGAGCCCCGGGCGCTGCGGGGCTTGGCGGGGAGGCCGTCGGGGGCTCCCCCGAGAGAGAGAGAGGGAGGGTGGCGGGAGGCGCTGAAGCCGAGCGGGGCCTCTCCTCTCCTCCCGGCAAGAGGCCAACCGCGGTGCCGCTTCCCTCCCGCGGAACTGGGCGGCCACCCCTCCCGAGCCTCCCGGGGCAGGGGGAGCCCTTTGTGGGGGAGGGGGGCTGCCTGCACGGCTGCAAAGGGCCCCAAAGCCCCACTTGGCCCCTCTGCCTCAGAAGAAGCGGAGGCTCCTTTCACGGGGGATGATCTAGGAGTCCCACTTGGCCCTCTCCCCTCCCTTCCCCCCTTCCCCTCCCCTCCCCCGTTCTCCTCCCTCCTTCCCACCCTTCCCCTCTCCCCTGCCCTCCCCTCCCTTACCTCTTCCCCTCCCTCCTTCCCACCCTCCCCTCTTCCCCTCCCCCTCCCTCCTTCCCACCCTCCCCCTCCCCCCCGTACCCCCTCCCTCCCTGGCCAAAGCCCTTGGGGGCGAAGCAGGAGCCGCCCCAGGGTTTGTGATCCTGCCCTGGGAAGAAGGGAGACGAGCCTGGCCCATCATCCAGGCTCTTCTCTTCGAACAAGGGTCTTTCGCTCTGCGCCTCTCTTATTTCTTTACACCGGCTTAACTTTTCTCTGCCGGTCCTGAACGGGTCCGCCAGAACTGTCATGTCCATAAAAAAAAAAACCCGGCCAAGTGTCAATTGTGAGAAAACAGCCTCAAATGGACTTTTGGGAGCTACTTTTATTCAGTCACCTTCTACTTCGGTTGTCACCAGGCAGGAGATATAAGAGTTGCGTTGCACACAACGGGGCAGGACAGCACAAAAGGTTCTCCCAACATTGCTGAACTACTCCCAGCGAATGTGGCTGGTTGTGAAGGATGCTTCAACCGAATTATGTGGGTTCCCAGCCCTGGTAAAGGAAAAGGCCTGATATCCTGCAAGCGTGACCATTTTTCAAATTCCACGGGGACATTTTTGAACGATCAGTTCAAAAGTCTCGGCTGAATGAGTGTGAGTCTCTACACGGCAGACAGTTACGCTTGGTAGCTCTGCATGGAGACTCTTGAAACATTCGTTGCCGGTCTGTAGTAACCATGATGATCATAAAATCTTTTTGCTGTGTTTTGAGCTTTGTGGCTGAAAGAGTTCTTGCTTGGTCCGGCTGAATCTTGCAGGTATTTCAGAAAGGAGCAGGGTGAAGCTGACAGATCACCTGTTTGATTGTGGAGCGAATAGTCCTGTCTTTTGACAGCTGGCGTGACATTTTGTTCTTTGTCCCTTGAGAAAGGATGTCTTGGGTGCAGGAAATTCTTGCTTGGTTTGGCTTACTTTTTCTCTCTGACTCGCTGCCGGGTGGAACTTGCAATGCTGGTAGCTGTAAAGAGGAAGAGGGGATTAATCCTCCTAACCAGAATGAGCTGAGTTAACCAATGTGGTTAATGTGGGATGCTGGGTTCCTGCTTGTCATGAGGCTTTGCGTGCTCTGGCACTTGTAAAGTCTCTTTTTTAAGGAGAGGGCTTTGCAGCGTGGATACTAGCTGGGCTTCACATAGAAACATCCTACAGGAGAGTGGGACTTTGGCTCCCAACTGTAAATGTGTGGAAAATGATCAGTGTCGTTGTGCCCTTGTGGGAGATGAAAGGTAAATAATAGTCTCATGAATTTTAAAGTCCCGAGGGTTAAAGCTGAGGCCCTGAAAAATCCACAAAGGATCCTGGTGGTGATACAAGTAAAGACGCCACCATCCTTTCTGAACTTGTTTTGAATTTCAGGAATGGGAAACACATTTAAATTTGTGGCACCTCTGGATGCAGAGTAGATTCACCTCTGACCCAAAAACAAGCTGCAGTCCTCTGCTTCTTTTCTCCTAGACCTTGTCTTGAAACTGTTCAGTAGCTAGGATTTATTTATTTGGAAGACATTCAACCATCTGCCAGTGAAGTTCATGAAACTGCTTACCTGTCTGTACATTTAAAGTGTAATCAAGGTGAGAAGCATTGCTAAGGAGAAGCATGAAGGACCAACATGATCTCTTAAGAATCTTGAAGGAATTCTCTCTCACACACACACACACCCCGAGTTGAATCATTGGGTCCCAGGAAAGCTGCCTGAGAATGCCAAGGGCCCAGATATCACTGCAGAAGCAACCAGCTGTTACTTGCTCTCGACAAGCCAGGTTCTTGGCCTCTCCTTACCTGTTTCTTGGCAAATGCAGAGCTGAACTGGGGGGGTGGGGGGTGAGGGAGAAAGATCCTTGCGCCTGTTCTGTCCAAGGACCTTGGAATAGGAAAAGAAGCAGTAGCTGTTGGGATCATATCATTAGCAGCCTCCAGGAGTCTGGGGGAATATGCATTATTAGCTCAAGATGATTTTCCATGGTCTGACCTGTTGGACAACTTCCTGTCCTTAATTCAAGGGAGATACGGGCTGTTTCCCCACGTGATCCGCTCCCCCCCCTTCTGCTAGCAGAGCGTTTCCTTGCTGGCTTTTGAGGCTGGCCTGGTTTTCTTACCCACCTCGGGGGTGCTTCTCCCCCCCCCCAACTGCTCTTCCGTGTTGCTGTCCTGAGAGGCTGATCAGAGCACACTGTCCTCCGCCCCGGGTGCTGGAAAGAGAGCCCTTGCCACCTCCCGGAGCGGAGCAGCAGGGCGGGCGCAGCCTTTCTTGTTTGTCCCTCTGAGCCGAGAGTGGCTGGATGGGGGCAGCTTTTAAGTAGTGGAAGGAAAGAGCCCGAGGCGGCCAGCCGAGCTCTCGGAAGAGCTGCTCCCAGTCTGCTTCGTGCCTTTGTCCTGAAATCTGCCCAGCCTTGAGTGGCGTTTGCAAGCTGAGGATGGGAGCTGGGTCTGCTCTTGGCGGGGACCTGCTTGGTTCAGGAACTACTGTGCTGCCGGCAAGAGGTGTAGGCCGATTAATGTTAAATCAGACACACACACACACCCATAGCAAAAAAAGAGAAAATGTTTGATATCAGTAGATATGAGGAGAGTTCTGTCAGGGGTGATGCAGAGCGAGAGAGCACCCGGCTTCAGGCCTTCAGGGGAGCAGGCGGGAGCAGGATGCTACGGGGAGGGGAGGGGCTCTGCCCCTTTTCATCCTTTGCGGTTAGAGAAGAGTCTCTTCTTTTAATCCATTTACATTTTACCCGTCTGGTTGTGGCTTAGCTGTTTCAAAGAGGCCTGAGGAGGGTGCTGGAGATGGGGCCTGAAGCTTTACCTCTTTGCAGCCCCCAGTCTTCAAGGCAAGGATCGCAAGGCCTCTTCTCCAAGATCCTGTGAGGGAGGCTCAGAAGGCTGCACAGTCTGGGGGAGAAGGAGGCTCAGGATAGAGGGAAATGCTCTTTGGAGCATAAGTGGGCTCAGGGCGTTTCCATGCGCTGATCGTTGCCTTTTCATAGCATCTCCTGCACCATTGGTCAAGGCACATATGTGCCCGCAGCATGGTGCGTGTTTATATTAAATGATTTTTAAATCCATTGTCCCTGAAGCTGAGTTAGCCCGCTTCTATTATTTCTACATTCTCTATTGATACTTTGGAAAACTGGATCAATATTGGTCATAGCTCGGCTGCTACCAGGGCGGAAAATTCACAAGCTGATCCATATCGATGCTTGGTGGGTGGCTGAGTCCTTGCCAACTGAGCACTCACTGTAAAATAAGTAAAAACGTAACTTTGGGTAATTTTTCTAAGCCTGCAGGACTGATGGGGCCACAAGGGGAGTGGGGAGAAGGTGGGAGATTTCTGGCAGAAAGGTAAGAAAGCAATTGAGAAGAATCAGACTGGAGCCTGTGGACAAAGAACCCCAACAAATGATAAAAATGACTTTTAACTGCATAAAACACACCGTACAATGAATATCTAGGATTTGAAGGAATTAAATCAGGCATACAGTAATAAAATCGAATAAATTGACATTGGGGATAATTAACAACACTCCAGACTTGGGGCTCTGCTTTTAACTTCCACGTTTTTAGGTTTCAGGGCTTCAGAGTTTCTAGGCAGTGCACGTAGAGGCCAAAAAGGAAGGAGGGAAGTTTTCCTGCTTTTGTTTTTAGCTGACATACCAGCGTATGCCTGGTTTAAACTTCCAGCAGAGATTATGTGTTTAATGCTGAATTGGAGTTCCATTATTATTAGTATTTAATATTCTGAATTCTGGAAGGCAACTCAGGTGCTTCTCTGCTATTGGAGCAGAATCGCTGTTGTTGGGAGTAGCAAGGAACTCTAAATGGCAGCCGTGTGGAAAGTTCTTGGGGACTTCACTTTCTCAGCTCTTCTGCACATCGATCTGACTAAATGGTAAACTTTCAAAATAACCCACCTCCACCTTATGCCGGCTCCTGTGTAATAACGTTGTTTAACAGTATGTATAATGCATGAAGATGGAAAAGGCACCGTAACCTTGAAGAAACTGGTAAACCCAAGGCTCTGTTTATATAAGGCTTTGCTTGCATAATCTGGAGGCTTGCAACTGCAGGGCTTGGAAGATGATAGAGCGCCATGTTTGTCAAGGCCTTTAGGAATATTTTCAAACCGTCCAAGCGCTTTTGGCATTAAAGCACAGCCTGGTTAATTTTCCTGTAATCTTATCTCCCACAAGACCCGAGAGCCGGATGCCGGTAATGGACTTTTGAACGGCTGTTTACTATTAATTGCGCCAAGCCAGCTCTCTTAAAACACGATTGCATCTCTTTAGCCATTGAAATATTTGTGGTAATAGAGGCTAGATGTTTATTGTCGGTCTGGGGAAATCCTCTACTTCCTTTCAGCCACTTTCGTTGGTTCCTGCGGGTTCTGGGATTGTCTGTCCTCTCCGTCCTTCCCCTGGTGTGTAAAGTGCTCCTCCTGTGTTGGGTGGCCGCCTTGATGTCAACCCAGCCTGTTCAGCCTCTCCTTAGGAAGGAAGAGCTTTAATAAGCTGCCTCCTTCTCTATCCTTCCCCAGTAGCCTTTCTGAGATCTCGGCCGTAACGATACTCTCAACGCAGAATCCTGAATACCACCTGACCGGTCCCTGTTAGTTGCCTTTTTAGCCTATTTGTCATGCCCCATTGAGCCGTGACTTTCTCAAAGGCCAACACCTGTATGCAGGTATGCAGCAAATCTGGCCCAGGAGCTGGCAGGGGGAGTTGCACAGGCGGCTGCTTCCTTGTCCCTTGTGTGTGAAACGCAGACCCCGCTGGGCTGGGCTGGGCTGGGCTGCAGGGGCCTGTCTGTGCGACGGCCCCCAACCCGCCCTCCTTTGTGCTTGCAGAGTACAGCCGCTTTGAGTCCAAGATCCATGACCTCCGAGAGCAGATGATGAACAGCAGCATGAGTTCGGGGTCTGGTTCACTTCGGACAAGTGAGAAGCGGTCCCTCTATGTCCGGTAAGCAGAAGGAGCCTTTTGGGGGGTGTCGAAGGGCCTCTTCAGATTCATTCTTTTGTTACTGTGCCCCACTCAAGGTGATCTCTACTTCTCTTCCCCCAGAAAAAGGGGCCTCGTGGTGCCACTTGCTGAGGATGTTGATGTGTTCCAAGCCTGGCTAGGGGGACCCTTTGTTTTTAATGTGTTACAACCAAGTTTAGCCATTTTTCAGCTGTCATAATTCTGATCTCGGCCTGTGGCTCAGCCATTTCCCATCCTCCTGAAACATGGCTTCCCTTTGGAGCACCGTCCCAAAGGCTGCATGGCCTCCTTGCACCCACCAGAGCAAGGCATCGCAGGGGCTCTCCAGCGCGAGGGATGCCCCTGCCTCCTCTGGTGGGGCGCTCCTGGATCCCTTGTGATTCTCAGGCTCCACCTGGCCCCTCACCAAGCGCACTTTAACCGCAGGTGTTGAGCAAACCCAGCCATCTGACCTGCTTTGGCACTAGGAATCCTGAAATCGAATTCGGTGAACCTTGGTTTAGTTAACCCTACACCCCCCCCCCCCCATGGGGGTGGGGTGGGGCTGAGCCTCCTCTGCCAAATATTCTCGAGTCTTCCCAACGTAGGAAAGGAGAGAAAGTCTCTGCAGGGTGCTTCTCTCGCAGGGTGCCTGGACTGATTCCGAGGGAGGCAAGCCAATAAATCCGTTGCTCCTGGAACTGGGCTCTAGCGAGCGGTCGGCTGCTTCTCTGTAATTTCAGCGCTGGCTGCTTACAACACAAGCCAACCCCGGTGCAGTTCTTTTAGCCCAGGTGCTTAGCTACTTTGGCCCATTGTTTTGGCGTCTTCTGGAAGCGTCAGTCCTGGCAAACGCCTCCCCAACTCAGCTTCTTCTTCAATGGCAAGGCAGCCAGGGTGTCCGTGCCCTGGGATCGAGGCAGTGCTCTGCAAACCCTTCCGCACTGGGAGAGGAGTCTCAGCCCTGTTGGGTGGAGTAGTTTCGAGCACAATTTAGCTGAAACTGATGAAATGGACAAGCTGCCGGTTGTGGTAATTACAAGGCTTGTTATGCCAGATCGGAAGGCCTGATCTAGCCCCAACCAAAACATTTTCCTGGGTTCTTTGTGCCGAGCAGGAAGTAAACCCTTAAATGGGGCAGAGGCACAGAACAGCGTGCCCCCTGGTGGCAGCAAGAGGAACTTGCAAAATAGCAACCCTCCTAGTTCTAGAGTAGAATAGAGCTGGAAGGTCTTGGAGGCCTTCTAGTCCGACCCCCTCCCCAAGCACTTCAGGTAAGTGACTACCTAGTCTCTTCTTAAAAACCTCCAGTGAGGTTTTTTACCCCAGGACGGACCTGGATAGAGAGGCCCACTTGCCAGGCGGTCGGCTGAGGCCAAAGGAAGGGGGCCTTGAGAAAGGGTAGAAGACGGAAGGTCCGAGGTCCAGAACTTTGCGGACAGATGGTGACCTTCTGGCCATCCTGCTAAGCCACCTCATTCCTGGACAGGGCCCTCTTTGACTATGACCGAACTCGGGACAGCTGTTTGCCCAGCCAGGGACTCAGTTTTTCTTACGGGGACATTTTGCACGTCATCAATGCCTCAGACGACGAGTGGTGGCAGGCAAGGCTGGTGACCCCTCACGGCGAGAGCGAGCAGATCGGAGTCATTCCCAGCAAGAAGAGGTGAGTGCTTGTTCTGCCGCCGTGGCCCTTGCGGTGGTGGATTTTCACTGGCCAGTTGGCCAGTTGCGGCGCTTTCCTTGAGGAGGAGGTTGTCAGGAAGAGCTGAAACGGATTTTGGGGCCAGGGCGACTTGGGCCTGTGTTTTGCTTTCAAGCACGAGGAATTTTCAGGCAGCAGAGAAAATGCTGCTCGTGACGGGGAGACTGTTTGGATTTTTGAGCTTCTGTTTACCGTGTTTTTCGGAGTATAAGATGCATCGGACTATAAAATGCACCTACCTTTTTTGGTGAGGAAAACAAGAAAAAGAAATCTGCCTCTGCCTCCCAGCAATTTTGCCTCCTTACAACAAACAGCCTGCTTTACTTTCATTTTCGTTTTCAGCATAGCTTGATTAGCACAAGGGAAAAAAAAAATTGCTTCCAGCCCAGAGCAAAACAGCTGAGAGTTGGGAGGCTGATCCAATCAACTTGTGCTAATTAGACTCTGCTGAAGCTGAAACGAGTTGTTTCTTCTTGCTGTTCCTTGCAAGGAGGTAACCGTTGGGAGGCATAGGCCAAAGGTTGGGGGCCAGTGGGCGGGTGGGGCTACATTTGGTATATAAGATGCACCTAAATTTTCACCCCCTTTTAGGGGGGGGGAAAGGTGCATTTTATATTCTGAAAAATATGGTACCTTACACTGAAGGCCTGAGGAATCAGCCATGGCAATAATTTCCAAGAGGTTCTTGAAGGAAGATCTCGGTGAGGCAGGAGTAGTGATCAAAGTGAGATCAAAGTCACCCTTAAATCTCTTTCTTTTTCTTGATGCTGTCAGAGTGGAAAAAAAGGAACGGGCACGCTTGAAAACAGTGAAGTTCCATGCTCGGACAGGGATGATAGAATCCAACCGGGTAAGTGCTGCCTGGATGTTTGTGTGTGAGTGTGAGAAGCAGGGAAGGGTTTTGAATGAAATCCGACTGGGACTCAAGAACTGTTCCTCCAAAGCGCGCTCTGGCCACTGCTGCTCGGGTGACGGTTGAACAAAGGGCCTTGGTCTGCAGGAGAACACACACACACACACACACACCCACACACACCCACCATCCTCAGGCTTCCTCCAGCCAAGTTTGCCACTTCTGAGGCCCAGGACAGTTTCTGGTGGCCAGCCCTGAATTCTCTGAGGTCTTGCTGAAGGCTGGGACAGGGAATTCCTCCACAGACTGGCGGAGAGCCAGGGAGCTGGCCAGGCCATGAGGACCCCTCCTTGTTGTGGCAATAAAAATCGTTAGTCATTTTCCACCATTCCTCAAGATCATTTATTTCCTCCACCCTTAATTTTCCTCTGACATCCCCATTTACATGTAATTTCCATGATTTCATTTGAGGGGCAGCTTCCCTGACACTGATCACCCGTTGTCTGTTCATTTTAATTTTTCTTGCATGCTTTAAACTCCATTGTTTTTTTGTCCTTTTTGTTTCTGTCCTTTTTGTTTCCTTCTGCACCCCTTGCATCTTCACCTTCTTCACAGTTGATCAAAACGAAACGTAAAAAGAGTTTCCGCCTCTCTCGAAAATTCCCCTTTTACAAGAGCAAAGAGAACTTGGCTCAGGAAAGCAGCGGACAGGAACGTAAGTAGCAGCTGCCCTGCTCGGATTCTCTCTGGGAGCCCCAGCAGCTGCCGCCGCCCCTGCGAGGGAGAAATGGCCCGCGGCTTCCTCCGGGGGCTTGGCGGATCCTGCATTGCCCTGAGGTTGGCCTGTCTGAATGGCACGGAAGGCTCTGATAAGGACCGTGAGAATGTTGTGGCCATTGATGGCTGTGAGCAGGGGGATGGTGGGCCAAACAATTCTTCACCCGAGGTCGGAGGCAGCTTTACAAGTATGCAGCAAGCAACGGCTGAGCCCTGGGCTCCGGGAGAGGCTGCTGGGACCTCCTGGTTTCCTGGCTCTGCCTTTACCTAAGGGGGGTCTCAGGCTTTGCTTGCAATGATGGTTCAAGCCGGGAGCCCTTCACTCCTCCTGGTGCCCCATATTTGCACAGCGGTCTCCCTGCAGCCAAGAGCTGAAGCTTTACAAACGGCCCCCTCTGACTGTCTTTGGGGCAGAGCTTGGCCCCCGTGGGCTCCCCGATAGCAGCCGGGGTCCTCTAAGGCCTCAGCAGCAGGTCTCTCGCTCTCCTTTCCCTGCCCAGGAACTTAGGATAAATAAGCAGATGGGGGCACATTCCACAATTTCTACAAAATGACTAGCAATGCCCTTCCAAAAGCAGCAGGTTTTGTCTGCCCTCTCTCCCTGAAGGGCAGCCTTAGGCTCTCATGCCATATTCGCACAGCCAGCGGCCTCCTCCGCCTGATGCCACAGCGCACTCCAGTTGGTCTTTCTGGCCTCGTCTTTTTTCCCGACTCCCAACAACTTTCTGTTGCCTGCTGTCCGATCCCTTCGATGGGAGTTGCAGGGATTGAATTTCGGAGCTTCTCCTTGCGGAGCAGATGTCGGGTTGCCAGACTCTGCTCCCCTCGTACCGTTGGCCAGGAGAGCAGTCAGGGATTAGGATGCGAGGAAGGGCAGCCCCTGTGCAAGAGGCCTGATTACGGGGTGCTGCTGAGACCTGGGCAGGTGCCGAGGCTCTGTGAAGAGGGGACCACCGTGAGAGCTGAGAATAACTCGGCCCAAGCTCTCTGGAGCGTGGCGGATCTTTTGAGCACGATCCTGCCTTTGCTTTGTGCTCTGGGTTATGGTGACTGCAGGCTACTCACTCCAGTGGGTCTCCAGTGAGTAGAGAGCTCACCAGTGGTGGGGATAAATGAAGAATCGACCCCTGTGGCAGCGGGAGGGGGACCAGTCTCCGTGGATTGTCTGAGAGGAGCAGCAGGTTACCATTGGGGGGGGGGGGATTCTTGGGCTTGGGTTGCTGAGGTCTGCACTGCTCTGTATAAGTGACATCCCCCCAGTAGCCCCGGCCAGGGTAGCTGGTGTCAGAACAAGGGACTCTGCTTGGTGCTGTCGAACCTGGTTAGCCTAGTACAGGGGTCAGCAACCTGCGGCTCTGGAGCCACATGTGGCTCTTCCATCCCTCTGCTGCGGCTCCCTGTCGCCAGTCGGCTCCACAATTGATAGGGCTTTCGGTTAGGACCCGTAAAGGCAAACATGACACCTCGCTAGGAGGAGACTGTGGTGGGGGAACTGCACTTCTGGTCAGCTCCAGAATTGAATGGGGAGCTTCTGGATAGGACCTGTGTGGTTCTTTTGAGTGTTTAAGGTTGCCGACCCCTGGCCTAGTACAGAGGCCCAGAGCTTTGGCCTCTGCTCCTCCCCAGGCAGTTGGGGATGTCCGCCTTGGTGTCTGGGCTTCTTCTGGAGCAAGCTTTGGCCTGCCTTACATTCTAGAGATCATGCTCAAATGAGGTGGCTTTGGGACAGAAGATGGTTGGAAGCGTTGGTCATGAGCTTTAACTTCACTTGCTGTTGCAGCTCTCAGCCATTCTGCACTCCTGTCACTAATGCTGTCCTGGCCCTCTCTCTCTCTCTCTCTCTCTCTCTCTTCCCCCCTTTCTCTTTCCTTCTCTCGTTCTTTTCTCCCCCCACCCCCCTTCCTCTCCCCTCTGGCTGGCTGTGAATCAGGACTTCCCTGGGTTAAGTGACGATTATTATGGCACAAAGAACCTGAGTAAGTGGAACTTCACTGCACACCCTCACTTTCCATTGCTAGCATGCCTGAGACCGGAAGGAAGCTCGCGGGGCGCTTGGCGTAGGTTCAACTCCCACGAGCCCAGCCTCACCATAGTCACTAGACTGGCTGCCTCCTTCCAAAGAAGGGACCCCTCTCAGCACAGACTGATGGGTCTTAGGAGCCTCTTCCTGGAAAGGGCTACCCAGCAGTGCAGTGAGTTGGCCAGGACAAAGGCTGGCATCGTCTTGAGGCCTTCTTACAAGCCAAGGAAAGAAATTGGGCCAGGCTCATATTGGGAAACTCCCCTAATCAGGTGGTTGAATTTGACCCTGTGTGTGTGAATCCTTTCATCCCCGGCCGTCTCAACAGGGACACCAGTTGGGCAGCCCTGCAGTTCCTTTACTGTCGTTTGTTTGCCCACCGATCCCTCCCCTCCTCTCTTCCCTTCTCTGTCGCTTCAGTGGCAGGGTTGTACTCTCGGGGGACAAAGGGGAGCCAGCCAGGAACAGGGCTGCATGTCCGTGCTTCAGCCCTGCTTGCGCCTGAGCTGCTCTGGGGTGCCTGCTGCAGAGGGGGATGGAGGGGGAGGGGTTGCAGCACCTGCTGCAGCCGTTGTTTGGACAAGCGGTCCACGCGTGGTTCCTTCCCGAGTGGAATGGATCAGCTAGGCTTCCCTCCAAGAATGCACCGAAGCAGAGGGGCCGGGGAGATCGAGAGCTTGCCCTTGAACTCCTCTCCCCTGTCCCCAGCGCTTGTGGCCATCGACCCCTGGCATCCCCTGCTGTCAATCTGTGTGCATTAAATTCAGGCCTCTTTCTTGGTTGCAGAGGGCGTGACATCCAACACCAGCGACAGCGAGAGCAGTTCCAGTAAGTCTCCCCTGTTTGTTCCAACCCAGATTTCCTTCTGGCTTCATCCCAGTGCTGGGGGGTGGGGTGGGTCAGAGCTGCTGGTGCCTCCTCCTGTTCTGTGGCTGGTGGCTCTTTTTGGTTGGGATTGGAGCCAGGCTGAAATCCAGCAGGTTCTGACAGGTTCTGAAGAACCGGTAGCAGAAATTTTGAGCAGTTCAGAGAACCGGCAGATACCACCTCCGGCTTCCTAGGGGAAGGATATTGCAAAATCTCCATTCCCACCACACTCTGGGGCCAGCCATAGGTGGTATTTGCCAGTTCTCCGAACTACTCAAAATGGAGATTTTGCAGTATCCTTCCCCTGCCGCGCCCTCCAAGCCATGCCCACAGAACCGGTAGTAAAAAAATTTGGATTTCACCACTGGATTGGAGCATAGCATAAGTCAATCAGCCAGGTAAAATGGACTGATTTCAGGTAGCAGAGACTAAGGCCTGAACAGTATCCCCTTTCATTTCGATATTATGCCCCCCTTTACTCATACAGGTGACTAAAGTCCAAAAGAGTAGATAGGGGACTTTGGTTCCGATGTGGGTACAGAAGCTCTCTTGAACCGCCAATGTCTGCCTGTCATTTGATCTGATCCACACGCTGGGGAAGAACGTTGCTGAATTGTAACTCCCGGTGTCCCTCATCTTTATGCCAGGCTGGCTGGGCTGCTATAAGTGGGGCTCCTCTCAGAGACGGTTCCCCAAAGCTTTTGCCGAGTCCTGTGGAGGGAAACCTTTGCTCCTCCCTGATGGCGAAGGAAAAGTGAAAGTGCCGGGGGGGGTTAATGCCTCAGAGATTAACAGCGTTGCCACTTGGCAGTGAGGTGTGGCGTTGTTGCTGTGAGGCCAGCTGATCCTTTCCTATTCTTTCAGAAGGACAAGAGGACGCAATTCTGTCGTACGAACCTGTGACGAGGCAAGAAAGTAAGTTGGAAAAAAGGCTGGTCCACCATTTTCTTTCTGGAGGACAGCTTAGCTCTGAGATTTCTGCATGTTATTTTTCCCCGATTAGCTTTGAACGTCACAGCTGAGCAGAGGCTGCTCTCCAAAACTCCTCCTTCTCTTTTGGTCTGCCTCTCTAGTTCACTACGCCAGGCCAGTGATTGTTTTGGGGCCCATGAAGGATCGAGTCAACGATGACCTCATCTCAGAATTTCCACACAAGTTTGGATCCTGTGTGCCTCGTAAGTGCCGGGTCCCTTGTATTTTTTTGGGGGGGGGGGGGGGGGGGGGGTTTAAGGGACACGTACGTCTTCCCAAGTGATGCTTTAGGCCCTGCGCTCCGGATGTTTGTGTGAGAAGAGGGAGAGTGTTCACGTCCATCAGTTGGTCCTTTTTTTGCAGCAGAGGTTAAAAGGCCAGGCCATACGGTCAAGGTCTGCCATGCCTGCCGATGTTTAAGAAGGGCACAGCTTGGGGCCCACAGATGCCGCTCTCTGAACCATAGAAAAAGCCAATGCATTTTCTTTCAGACACTACCAGGCCACGGCGTGAAAATGAAGTTGACGGACAAGATTACCACTTCGTGGCCTCACGGGAGCAGATGGAGAAGGACATTCAGGACAGCAAATTTATCGAAGCTGGACAGTTCAACGACAATCTCTACGGCACCAGTGTTCAGTCTGTGCGGGCGGTCGCTGAGCGGGTGAGTCCGGCACCATGGGCTGCACCATCCTTGGTCAAAATATCGCTCGGGACTTGTGGCATCATTCTGTTCCTGCATTGCCTGTATTGTGTCCACTGTCAAATCAGCAGCAGACTCTGGTCCTGGCTCATCTGTGCCAGATTTTGGATCACTTTGAAGCTGCTGCTGTTCCTATTCCACCCAGGAGTTGATGAATCCACACTTATGGCCTTAAATCACGATCTCATTTAAGCTCTAGAATACCCAAAATGCTTTGGGTTGTGGTCCTCCTGATGAGTTTGGGGGGGGAGGGGGGCAAAGCTTCTTGAAAGTGCTGTGCAAAGGCTGTGAGGTAACGGACGCCCTGCCCTCCTCCAGGGGAAGCACTGCATCCTGGATGTGTCGGGCAACGCGATCAAAAGATTGCAGCAAGCACAGCTGTACCCAGTTGCGATTTTCATCAAGCCCAAATCCATCGAAGCGCTCATGTGAGTAACACGGAGGTTTAGCAATGGGGTTATTTTGATTTATTCATCCAATTTATGCCCCACCCATCTCACTGGCTATGTGACTCTGGGTGGTTTATAAGTCGGACATGAATTCGCTTACCTGAATGCTACCTTTGAGGGGCGTGAGCCCCCAGCGGTAGAGCAGAACCTCTTGAAAGAGGAGGCCAGAAGATGCAACGACGGCCGTGGGAGGGGCTTGGCAGAAGGGGAGGGGCTGCGTGTTTAGTGATAGAGGCAGGTCGTGTCAGACGTCTCTGGAGGGAAGCTTTAGGGATGGATACGGGGAGGTGGGCGTTGGGGCAGCTCTTGCCAAATGGACCACGATCATCTCAGTAATGGGTTTTTTGTCCACTTAGTGCATCCAACTCTCCCTTCAGGCTTCTTGATTGACAGAACAACTGTCATTTGGCTGCAGGTGGATTTAAAATCTACTTTGGGATTCCTTTCCCAAAGTACCTTCCCAATCCAAGACTCGCCAGCCTTGGTTTCTCTGTGGCCTCCATACCATCCATGGGCCGTGAACTTTCTTCCCAAGGCCACAGCCCTCCCGCTTTCCCTCCGCCGGTCTCTTCAGGTGGAGTTGAGATGCCGACATGCCCTAGCGATCCAGGAGTCCCTCAGAAAGCTGAGGAAAAGTCCGATTTTGGGCAGTGGGAGAAGCAGAGAAGCTCCGGTCGGGACAGAGGCTTTTGTCCTGAGGCTTTTTTTTCCCCCTGGGCCTGCAGGGAGATGAACCGGAGGCAGACGTACGAGCAGGCCAACAAGGTCTTTGACAAAGCCATGAAATTGGAGCAGGAGTTTGGAGAGTACTTTACAGGTGAGAGTTTTCTTGGGTCGTGAGCTTGTGGTGGGAACTCCCCTCCGTAGTTGCCTGCTTCACCGCAGGAATTGGGAGGAGTGTGCAAAACAGGTTTTCATATAGATAAAACCGGGGCGATAATGCAAGATCGGTTTAGTTGCTTGAAGCTCCTAAGGAGGCGGTGGGGGAAGGAAAGAGGGCCCTTCTTGTCTGGTAAACCACTTCTGTTTTTACTTCCATAGCCATTGTACAAGGAGACTCCCTGGAAGAGATTTACAGTAAAATCAAACAGATAATAGAGGACCAATCTGGGCATTATATCTGGATCCCATCCTCTGAGAAACTGTGATGTCCCCCTCCCTTCAATCAACCCATTAGAAGATCAGCGACCCTTCCCCCGTCCTCTGCCCCAGAGGGGGAGCGAGAAGGCCACCCCGTCCCTTTTCTAGATGGTTGACAATTGCGTTTTCTAGTCCTGTTTTTCTTTTTCTTGGGATGGGCCAGTCTCCTTCATCAAGTGACTCTCCCCACCATTCCTGCATGGATGATCCTGCTGCTCCCCTAGAAATGGAGACAAACCCTATTTGAGAGTTTTCTGTGTTTTTAATTAAGAAAATACATCAACTGTTGAAGTCAAGAAAGCAAGGCAGGAGGTGGCAGTGGACAAGTAGCCTCAAGAGCCACCGATGCGACACGTGGACAGTTCTTGCCCCTCTCAGTAGAATGGAGACTGGCAGCCTGTCAATTTTACCAAGAAGAAAAGGCAACAGAATGCTTTTATTTATCTAGATATGTAATTTTATATATATAATATATGCTCTGAATATATACATATATATGACTAGAGAATGTTCTGAGTACAGTCATATATATATATATATATATACACACACACACACACACACACGAGACTAGAGAACCCGAGGGGGCTGCTGAAATGTTCTTTGTTAGCGAAAGAATTGCCGCCTGGCCTCAGCCATTGGGACAGAAACTGCGGTGGAGGTGAAATTCATGGTACGGAGCGTTTTGGGGTGCTGTTCTGTGGTTCTTCCAAAGCCGATTTCTGCATTTGGAAAGGGAGAAGGCAGCACTCTGATACGGAGCAAACGGAAGGCCCAGAACCACATAACAAGTTACAACAATTTATTTGAGCACGCAAAAGCAAAAAGATAATGCTACATATTAACTGCACATTGTTTTATGTCACCTGATGTGTTTGCATGAGAGGTTTTTTTAAGCTGCTGTTAAACCAAAATCATGTTTGTGTTGGTGTGTTGGCTTTTCATTATTCCAAGCTTTTGATTTTAATAATGAACTGAACGGGTATACAATCCAGTTTTTTAACTTATTTTTTAAGATTGTTCCATTGTAAATAGTTTCCAGACCCAACCTACAGACCGTGCGGAATAAGCACAGCGGCTGTTCAGTGTTGCAGTCGGGTCACTTGTAGAGACTCAACTCCATCCCACCGACTCGTTCTGTGGAAGAGCGTGGAGTTGTTCCGTGCAGTGGGAAGCTGGATGCAGCAGGTGGTGTGAAGAGAAGCTTGTGCCTTGGAGGGTCACTTTCAACCATGTTTTCAGTGGAAAATTGACTCAAGAACCTGGGAAGTTCTTATTCTAGCAGAATTGTGCCAAATTCTGGTTGCAACACTTGAAGCCCTTCCTGACCAAGCTAATCCTTAGAGGCTCCGTGAAGAATCGCACCCTCCGTCTTCTTTTGTGTTTCTACATGATCCTCGTTGCAGAGATGGACCCCAGCCATTCCTTGCTGCCAACATCTGCTTGCAATTCTCCAGGATAGCAAAGGGCAAGTGCAATTCAGAACGCGCTTCTCCGTGTGGCACAGACTGTTAGTCTTCCGTGGACTGCGGCTAGCTGCTAATGGGAAGCCTTGATTTGTGGTCATGTCAGTGTGTAGACTGTAGGTGCAAAAAGATTTTTTTTTTCTATTGCCGAACAAGAGAGTAAGTTGGATTTGTGGAAGTCCTGGGTGGAGATGGGTGCAAACCCTTATCTGTGGGCCAAAGGAAGAGGTTTGCCCACTTTTGCCATCTTGCTCCAATCTCAAGTTTGAAAGAGATGATTGTACACATCTCGTTTCCACGGAGCGAGAGCCACGGCTGCTACGGGAGGGAGGAGAGATCCGAGTTGTCCTGGTCCCAATCCCCCGGGTGGGACGAGGCCTCGGCTTGTAGCCGGTTGATGCTGTCCGCTCCATCGCTGGTAGGTAGCTATATCATTCATTGTGTGATTTGTGCACGGCCTTCATTGTTAAACATGGGTGAAAACTGTCATCTTGCGGAGAATCATTCTGGTAAGCGAGAAGCCATCCCCACATCAGCTGTGTTGCAAGTGGAACTTTGGAAGGACCAGAGCTGCTGTTCGCTGGTGAAGAATTGGGAGGAAGCTGCTGTCGGGTACGAGAATCCCTGGTGGAAGGGTTTGGAAGAGGCCACCACCGACTTCCTCTGCTCAGCTGGTGTTGCAAGACATGTTCTGAAGAACCGGACTATGCATAAATAGAAACAGCTCTCGAGGTGGCTCGTCTCCGATGACTTTTATTTTGTAATAGCCGGTCACTGTCTTCTAGGCTCATGGAGGAAGGGCCTGCCTCCTCCATGGCGTAGCTGAAAGTATCCAATCATGACACTAGTTGGTTTACCAGTGTTTCTTCCAAGGAGACATATATTTTTAATAAACGAACATTGCAATGAACTAGTCTGCTGCCGTTTTCTTGGGAGGGCCTTGGCTTGGGGTGGGGGTGGGGCGGGAAGGGGGCAAAACTACCTTGTAGGGCTTCATGGGCCAGAAATATTAATCCAAAACAGATGTTTCCATCATCCTCATCTACATGTGAACGCGTCGCAGCCTTTCGTTAGTGATTTGGAATCCTCTTTTAAAGCTATTTTGCTGGATTCTTTTGACAGTTACTTTCTACCTTTCGTGGAGTCTTTCAAGCCAGTCACTACACAATGAATGTAGTATTTGCAAAATTGGAAGTTGTGACAAATGTTGCAACAGCAGGGTTATTCCCCTTGCAGTGCAGGTGTGCACAGCCCAGTAAACAGCTACCTACTACTAAAAGTAATATAGTGGTCTCCGGGTGCCTAAGGAACCACCTTCACAGCTGTGTTCATGAGATTCAGAGTTGGGCCTATGTGCTACAGGAGATTAAAGAGCTGAACTGTAGATCTGAACTTAAATTCTGCTCCATTTGTTAGGCCAAAATGGGTGAATGGCTTGCGGAAGCCGCCTTGAGCTTCTAGGAAAAAATCTGCAGCACAAATGTAATAGCAAAAAATACATAAGGGAAGACAAACACATTTGTAAACAATTAGAACTCCTTTATTCAACTTCATGTTTGTGAAGCATCCTCCACCGAATACAATCCCACACTTGCCAGTGACGGTCTGCGTGCAGCCGCCGGTTCCAGTTCAGCGCAGAGCAGCTGGTGGCGCCCAGGGTCCCCCTCACTCTTCTTTGTAATGGAGTCTCTCTGCTTTGTCCAGTTTTTCCAGCACCTCACCATAAACACCGATCATCTGTGGACAAAGATCACCCCAAATCCTTTAACAGAACGGCATGGAGGGCTGTGCAGCTCAGCCCTTCCATTAGCTGAAACAACCAGGAGACACAAGGACCGTGTTAAATGCTGCCTCTTGGGTCTGCAGTTCAGGGGTGAAATGCACCCGGTTCGGACCGGATCACCCGATCCGGTAGTGATGGCAGCTGGCGGTTCGGAGAACCGGTAGCAAAAATCCTTGCCCCCCCTCCCCCCTATGCCCAGCTGAGCTGTGTGATCAGAGGCTTTTTTAAAATATACTTTTAAAAGCATTTTTTCTACCTCTTCGGCCAGAGGTGGTAGAAAAAATGCTTTTAAGTTTTTTTTAAAAAATTGGCCACGCCCACCATCAGATTACCCCCCCACCAAGCCACACCCACAGAACTGGTAAAAACAAATTTTACATTTCACCACTGCTGCAGTTCCTCAGACTCCTTTCAAAGGGCTGCTCAGGAGGAGGCTGCCCCGGCTCTTGGGAAAGGACCTCGGCTGTTTTAGTTGCAGAGCGAGGCATTTACACCCCTGAAACAAATTTTTGGAAATCCCCTACTCCCCACTTGATGCTAAATCTCATTAAGCAGTTTCCTCCCCCATCACCTATGGTAGAAGTGCTGTGTTTGTCTTCCTTTACGATGGGCCATTTCAGAGGATGCTCTGGGTGTGATTAAGTCCTCTCCTTCCACCCACCCTCACCTGGTTCTCGTAGCTGTTCTTCAAAGTCCCCAGGTAGGCCAAGAACCGCATTCCTAGGCCACACCATTGCTCTGCTTCCTTGTATTTGCCAGCACAGTACTGGCATATTCCTGTGTTCCAAGCTCTAGTCATAAGCCAGATTATCTCCACCTCTGGGTAACTGGTCTGTAGCACCTGCTAACATTCAAATGAACATATCACAGCTTTTAGTCCAAGCTTAGTTTTAATGTAACCAAGAAGGGCAAAAAGACATACAGCTGTATTTTGCTTTAACGCTGCTGGCTACGTGAGCACCCGTACGCACAAGCTGCCTCATTTAACTGCCTGGACAAAAGTGGGGCACACCGAGAGGATGATGTCCTCATCCACCTGAGCCTGCGATGTTAGCAGGAGAAGCCAGGCGACTATTCTGTGTATCAAGACGCCCATCTGGCAGGCTTTCAAGAGTCCCGTGGAAAGGCCGTCACCAAAAGAAGCTGCGTGATACTAACTGTGTTGTCCAACACGGTCAGGGCATCTCCGAAATAGGCCCAGGCCTCCTCCAGCACACAAAGATCTGCCTCAATGGGGCCAGAGGGCAGGGAAAGGTGGACCAAGCTGTGCAGGCATTTGCTGAGTATGAAACACAACGGGAGGTCAGGCTTGAGGTAAGCACCTGTGAAGCACCTTCTTCCTGCCTACTTTGCAAGGCACCCAAACCTCTCGCCGGGTCACCCCTGGGTCCAGCCCTCCCCTCACCCCAACTCAGGGGACCTTCATCCACAGGAAAGGTAAAAGCAGCTGTTCCCTTCCACGTTTTCAGAAAGAAGCCAACCTTCAAGGTCCTGAGTGAAGGATGCATCCCTAGACTTTTTTTCACGCAAAGAAATAGTAAGAATTTTACCCACAACAGCCATCCTCTCCCGAAGCCTGTCCTCTACCTCACGCAACCAGGATAATTACTCCTTACGCACTCAGCTGCTCCTCAGCACCACTGCTTACCTGTAGGCGATTGTATCGATCGATTCCCCTTTCCTGAGGAGAGTCAAGATCATCCTGAGAGCCCTCTTGCACACGGAGGGATAGTGAGCGGGAGATTCCATGGCCAGGGCTTGAGGAAGAAGTCATGAGAGAAAGAGACACCTTTCAAGCCGCTGGGCACCGGCCCTTTGACAATACCGCTCAGAGGAACAGGCTGCAAGCACAACATCGATGGCGGGGTGGGGGTGATCCCAGAAGCTCCAACTTCACTTCTGCTGTGGCCTCCCTGCCTCAGACTCATGGAAGCAGCCTTTCCCATTTGAAGCAGCTGCCTTGAAGTGCAAGATTTCCCCCCGGGAAGAGTGGTGGGAGCATCAGGCCCGGCTCTTACAAGCAATCGTTTCCAGAGTCTTGATCTCCACCTGTGGAAGCGCCAGCACTTCGTCCAGCAGGCTGGACACTGCAGGAGAATTCAGCTTGGCGCTGGCTTCAAATTCATAAAGCTGCAATATTGTATCTGTGGGGTCCTTGGGGAAATCGCCTACGGGGCAGAAAAATAGTCCCACTTTAGTAGCTCACGAGGTATGACCGGGGAGGGGGGCAAAACAGCCCCCCAGTCCGTAGTATTTCAGCACAGTGAAGAGGAATTCAGGTAGGAGAGGGGCATTTCCGAGCCTATGAAGCCATGAGAGCTGACCACGGCTGTCTGGCTTCCACTAAAAGATCAGGCGATGTCTGAATTCCACGGCTTCACTAAGCTTGGAAGGAGGATTCAGGCTCACTTCTCAGTCGACACTGAAGTTCAGGGCTTGGAGAACCCACATTCTGCTCTGAGAGGGTCCCAGTGACTCTTGCCTGAAACAGGCCTGTTCTCCTGACAGATTTCAGCCTCGGGGCAAACAACATCCCGCTGCCATCGCTAACTAAGTCAAACAGGTTTTACCATTCATTTATTTTGGAACTGTAGAAATTCTAGCTCACCTGTCTGTTTCAAGAGTTTCCAGATTGCTCTGCAGGACTGGATGTACTCGAGGGCCTCAGTCAACAGTTCGGCCTGCTTTGGAAGCCAACACACATTTCAGGTAAACTGCACGTGAGAGCCCCACCATGTTCGTTGGAGTGTCAGGGAGAATGCGTTTCCTCATTTTTTGCATACGTAAACTTATCTATTGATTATCAATGCCTAGATATTTTTTTTTAATTTAAATGTTCTGCAAATTCTCTAAAGAAGCACAAAAGGGTAGAATGAATACAGGTTTATGATATAAAGTGTGAAGCGCCGGAAGAATGGTTCAAGTATCAAACATTATTCCCATTTTCAAAGACAATCAAGTCATTTCTATAGGACAATTCATCAGAAATGAAATTAGGCCTTTCCTGACTTTCCACTGAGGCATTAATCCTAAAATACAAAAGTTAACCTTTGAATTCCTTTCAAATTCTACCTCATCAGCAGGAAGCAAATTGCTTCGGCTTATGTCCAGATCCACCGCAGCAGCCATGAGCAGGCATGTTCTCTGAGCGAGCAGGACAGCTTTATCAAGAGGACAAAACTGGGAGAACTGGAGCAAAAAATATCAGGGCAACCATAATTAGTTCCTGGACTCAAACCAGTTGTTGCTGGCTGGCTACTCATCAGCCGGCCAGTGACGAGACATGAATACTAAGGTAAGTCTCAAAAGTAACGGAGCTCCTTTCAAGAAGAGCTTTGCACAAGGAACCCACATTTGCAACTGCAAAGACATTGGGGAATTTAGGGAGAAGCGCATACCTTGAAGGATATTATAAAGAAATCTCTCATCACTTTTAAGCAGCCCTCACATCGCACAGCCAAGTTCCAAGCTCATAAAGCAAATAAAACAGAATGTCAGATTTAACAGCACCACCAACGGCAATTACGACAATTCTGCTTAAGACAAAGCTTTTTCTCTTCTGATGGGCTTAAAAAGTCACGGATTATTTCTGTACGGAGATTACATGGGGATTCCTATTATTATGAAAGAATACCTCTCCTTTTTAAATCCCTTCTTTCTTCAATCCATACGGATACATTCCCCAGCTCCCCTTCTTGGAATGTACAAGACAAAATGGCCATGTGAACAAGCTGTCTTGAACACCTGACTGAAGGTGTTCATTGCTGACAAGCACAACAAAACCCGATTCCTTGCTCTCAGATTGCTCCTCATTTTGGATTACAGGCCACACCCCCAGGGGGGTTGTGTCTGTGCATGAATGCGGAAGGGGGGGGGGGGGTCAGACAACATCATTTTGCATAGGAGGGAATGCATGCATCCCTGATGTAAGTCTCCCCTGCCAAAGCATTTCCACTTTATATTTTTTGTTTCGGAACCATGGCGGTGATCATGCAGGGTGCGTGTGGGCTCCGTGTCGTGGCCTACCTATCTTCCTGAACCACTGAGCTTCACTGGCTCTGATCTCTAGCAACTCCTTTTCCTCTTTGTGTAGCTCATCAAGTCTACGGTGAGCTGGAAGAGACTAAGTAATGTTAGCAACAAATATGAATTTAGGAACATTGTACATTCTGACTGGGACTTTATAAAGCGGTTAAAGATCTGTCAGGGTACCGAAGAGAGGACATTCCCCACTGCAGCTCTTGTTCTGGACTTAGTAAATGGACAGAAAGTTCTAGCTACTTTAATACCTGCTGTCAAGTATGATAGGAGTGTCTCCATATCTTTAATCCTAAAATAAAAAAGTGGGAGTTATTTAACATCTCTAAATGATATTAAAGGGAGGAAAATATCTTCTCTGAAAAAACAGCAGTTGAAATAAACCAATAGTAACACTGCTCTTCTATGAGGAAACAGAAATATGATTACAGGAAGGAGGAACTAACACTGGCAACAGGAGGTTGAAAAAGAAAATCTAAATCTAGGTTCAGTACTACATTAGTGACAGTTCAAGGCTAAACGTTTATAACTTTCTACGCAGTTCAAGTCACTATTTAACTTTTCCCACTAACACCTTATCAAAAACTGAATATCCACAATTATTAGAAATGTAACTCACGTCTCCTCTTCAGATGTCACTTTCGACAATATAAGTCGAATCAAACACCTGCAACAAAAGCCAATTATATCGTGTGATGTTTAGTAATCACATAATTTAAAACACCCATCTTCCTTCAAGAGCGACTCTCTTTATTTTTATCATTGTTACTAACTGTAGAGGCCGGGTGCTCCTTTGCTGAATCACTCCAGCACAAAAAGTCCACATCTTGTGTTGAACAAAGACGGCAAAACGTTTAATAATAATTTGGTATAGATGGACTCAAATTCAGAACTAATTTAAGAGATACATTTTAAAAAATGAATCTGAAACAAGATTTCAAGTTAAGCAAATCCTTCCCAGATATAAAATGAGGGCATTTTAAGGAAATATAAAAAAAGACCGAAGTCTTCATATTTTGACAGCAAATTATGAAACAAATAGCGTTTATATATGTTACTCACTTTACTGCTGTAAGCGCTTGCTGGCAATCCTGCAAGTGTTGAGATAAATACCCCAAGGCTTTAATAGCCATGACCTGTTGATCATTCTGAAGGAAAAATACTTTAATTAGCAATATAAATATGAATTCAAAGCACAAAACGTGGAGCAAATGCTAATGCTGAGAGACACCATGAGGACTAGAACATTGTCGCTCAGCTCCATTGTCTTTCACTAATTCTCTGTCTCCAGGGTGGTCATCGTAAGTATCCAACTGAGGATACAGTATCCAAATTTTGCTTATTTCCCTCTTCCAATCCCTTCCTTAGCTTTTGCTCTTTTTGTAAATTGCCAGCCTCTTGGAGAATGGAATGCTTTGCTTTTACTGACTTTATATAAAATTTTTAATTGAAAAGGACAAGTTATAGACATCCCACCAGCCGCAAGGATCCAATCTGTACCTCCAAGGCAAACTGAGCTGCTAAGCTCAGAAGGCTGGTAGCCATAGATTCTTCCATGAGCGGTTTGCCTTCCGTGAACTCTGCAGCCGATTTCTCCATTGCTACAAACGCATCCGAAGCTAAAAGGCAGACAAGAGACATTAACAGCGGCCTTGGCTTGCTCATTTAAACCTGGATTGATTCCTTCAGACCTAGGGCTGATTGACGGAAGCCTTGTGGCTCTTTTACTGCTGCTTCTATCCATGGGCTGTCTAGTGATGGCCTATTTCAGGTAGCCCTGGACTTTGAAAAGTCCTTGGTCCATCTCTTCAAAGGCCAAATTGTCATTGTGTATGGAATCTCAGCTACTTGCATGGGAGGTTTGATCTTACAGTAGGCTCTTCTTCTGTGTTCCAGAAGGCAGCAATAGTACAAAAAATAAAGTACTGTTGTACCTTGAGACAAAGACATTTGTCAGCTCTTACAGTGCTGTAAGATTTTGTTGTTGTCCTTTCACAGAGATGTAGTTGTTGCAAGTAAATCATTTCCTGTGTCTACAATACATACAATTTGTGTTTTTCATCCTGTTTGTCATTGCTTTGGTTTACGGACATAGTATAAACGAGTGTTTAGTTAGCAACCTTAAGGACCAGCCTGGGCTCACTCTCCACCCCTCTATCGAGTTCAGGATCCTGCATTTTTTACCAGAATAAAACCCGAAGATGCTACTTTTGAGTCAAGCTCAATTGGTAGTTACTCTTCTGGCTTGAATCTTCAATTTAATTAAACATAATTGAAGATTCAAGCCAGAAGAGTAACTAAATTAATTACATATATGTAATTTAATTAAATTACATATATGGGAAAGATCTATGTTAAAATAACATGCAGTAAAATATATGTATGTCGAGAAAAATTACTTTGTTTTTCATGGTTGTAAATTTAAATCAGTGAGATTACAGAAGAATCGTATTCTGTAGTCTGTCTCTCTGGATCTATTTCTCTTATTCTATGTATTTTTTGTATTTATGGTTCCCTTTATTTTTTTTTTACCATTTAATAGTTTCATACTCCATCCAGAGAACTCTAAATCTGGTGGATGAGAAATATATAAAAACTATATAGTTAAACACATTATTCAAATAGGGCATATTAAAGCTCATGCTGAAATAATGTATGCCCAAGTAATTCATTTAAAATCTAAAAATATTCTACAGATTCCAAATATATGATGAAATAACAGTGGTGTAACTAAAAACCACTACTATTTTGCACATCCTGATAATAGTGATTAGCATCTTTTTGATGACATTAATAACAAGCAAGCAAGATGGATTACCAAAGAGACAGTGAGTGTGCTACCAAGAAGCATTTCTTGCTCTACACAGAGAGAACAAAATGCCCTAAATTCTGAGCTGTGTCCTGGACAGTCAGAGGTTTCTAAATCTGGAACTTTTACATTCTTTCTGCTGATGCCCTTTGTGTAATTTTCCATATTCTCTTAAAAACATAATTCTATGCAGAAAATATCAGTTGTGAATTCCACTTGTCCACTTGTCACGAGGTGCTTGTCTGATATATAGAGGGCAAAGGTGGGATAAACAGATTCTCTTGTTCTTTGCCCTTAAACAGATGGATTACACATTCACTGGCACAGTAAAAGCACAAGGGGGTTTACCTTTGAGGGTATTTTTCTCTAAGACGGCTATTTTATAAACATAGAAGTGAGTGAAGATGCTGTTTGGGTCGCATATTTCCGCCTTCTTTACAGCCTCATTAGCCTTTTGGTAAAGAGAATCAGCTCAATTAGTGACAACAATAGCCAGATAACTGGTTAATAATAGGTATATAATTAGTATCTATTAAATACTAACATATCTGCAATAAAAGATTTATATTATATTATATTATAATCATGTCATATTATATTATATCAAACAATTACTGTAATATATCCCAAATGAAGCACAGAGTAACTCTTGCACTGTCAGATCGATACATTCACACAATAGTTTCTCTTTTTCATTTTTAAAGTCTTTTAAGTCCATCTGGAGCAATAAAAACAATATAAATACATTCTCTGCTGACAAGATGAGATGAGAGTTCCAGCAAAAAGGACCGCTTGGCTTCTGCAGTGATGCTGGCAAAGGAATTGTCACGCCGGAAGCTTTGAAAGAAAAGATGAGTTGGCAAGGGTGCCGCTGTCCCCTGGTTCTTCCTAAAACAGCTAAGGGCCATGCAAGCATTCTTCTTTCCTAAGGAGTCTGAAGTGAGGCATACGTGTGTGCCATCATAGGCGAGCACTGCAAATGATGCCAGAGATGTCCTGAGGCAAATGAGGCAAGACTAGATGCAATATCTGCCAGAATAGGATGTTGCTTTGGGAAGGGACAGCCTGTATGACCTCTAGGTCTTCTGCAGCAGACAACAAGCTTAAGAATACGCCTCAGGAGAAAGCCCATGTTAGTGAATTAATATTAATGTGCTAACAATCCCAGCAAGAAGCAGATGGATTTGATACACTCTGACACGTCTTCTCCTTGTGAAGATGACTGGCTTCCATGGCAAGCGATGACCAAGGCAAAGCATATAAACCTGACAATGAACCTTATCTACAGGTATAAAGGAGAGGCCCTGTTCTCTTGGGCTTCATGTAGCTCAGGCCTTCAGTATTAAGTAGTAAGAAGACCTCCCTCCCCCAAACTCTCCCTTCAGAAAGGAACAGCCCCTGATTCCAAGCCATTGTCGAAGATTCCTTCTCTGCCCAGGGAGAAAGTTACAGAGGGTCCCTGAAGAAAGAGGACACAAAGAAGAAGGAATACCTTGCTGGGCTCTTTCAGGTGAAGATAGCAAGCAGCCATGTTCCTGTACAGTTTTGCCAGGTTCTGCTGGTCTGTCTGTCCAGATGCATAAAAGCTGAGAGAGTAGTTGTACCACTGAAGGGCTTCAGCATAGCTCTTGGACTAGAAAACAGCAACCGGGTCTTAATGTTAGATGTGCTCTAAGCATCTGCCTATTCAAAGGCAGAGAGGCGGGTTCCTTTCTCAGACCAGGAGAGAAATTTCCAAGGTTTCTCATTTACTATATATTAATTAAAATTAGTTACTATGAGCTTAATCAGACACCCCAATCTCAATGCAAAGCAAGGGACAAATCTTCAAGACAGATGATGAACACAACATAAGCCAGATATTTTCACAATATTAGCCACCTGCATAGTTATCTTCGGGAGTTTGGAATATATTAAATGACAGGTAATGAAGACCATCTATTTACTCTATATCAATAATCTGAAATTGAGGCTCTCAAGATTTGCAACTCTAAGAGGTTATCTGAATACTTTGAAAAGGATACGCTGACTTTGCTCAGAGGTAGTAAGAGGACAAACCTCGTAATTCTTAGCTGCTCTGTCCCACAAAACAAGGTGTAAACGGCTGAGTATTTCAGAAGGCAGTTGCTTTCCTATGCTGTGTGCTAAGAAGATAAATTTCAGAATTTCACTAATTCTACAAATTGGAAGAATGGTCCACATGTCAAACTATATTGAGATCTAAGATCACCTATGACACCTAGCAATACTAAGCAAGATTTCACTTAAAAGCTCAAAATACTGCTACTAAAATTTCCAGTACCACATTTCAAAAGTAGACTCTTCAAATCATGGTTAAAAGTTGCACAATTTAAAGACAAGCTTAAATTAATCTTAATCTTCATTGGTACATAAAGTTACGCAATTTTAATCAGCATTAAGTTATAATTGCTGGATTTTTTAGCTGAAAATTTCAAGCGAAACAGGTTTTCACATCCTGCAAATTGCTTCCAAGTATCTACCCTAGCAGTGTAATTAAAAGCTGGACACAGACCTGCAATGGCATCTTCAATCATTCCCCTGGCAAGTGGCTCCTTCATTCTCTGTAATAGGAGTTCGATCC
Organism: Ptyas mucosa; assembly: GCA_012654045.1. Taxonomy (NCBI): domain Eukaryota; kingdom Metazoa; phylum Chordata; class Lepidosauria; order Squamata; family Colubridae; genus Ptyas; species Ptyas mucosa. The sequence goes on from WNWU01000055.1 coordinate 707,901, forward strand.
GAAAGAGAAGAACTCTGCCAGCATCCGGGGATCTTTCAAACAGCTGAGATGCTGATTTCAGAAAGTCAAATCCGATGGCTTCCCTGAGTGTACATGAAAAGAGGTTGGGCATTTTGACACCGGGGAAAGCTGAGAGAATTCATATATTTAATTCTCAGTAACAGAAACCTGACTCCTCACTATGTTGTTCTTCCAGAACAGTCATTAAGACACAGATTTCCATATCAAAAGCTTGCTGATGACAGGAATCAAATTGTAGGTCTATGCATAGTACCTACAATGCTGCAATCGTGCTAATTGTAGGCCTTTGGCTGAAAACGCTGCTTACCCAAATGTGTCTCTTCAAATCAATCTGAGCATTGAAATGAAGAATTATTCATTGTCCCTTTGTTTCATTCATTCCCACCTAGCTGATGCACCTGCACTTACTGCCTACCTCCTGCTACTGGGTGACTCTGGCACTCTCTCTGCCAATTCACCTCCCTTTATTGCAAGAAAATAAATCATAATTATAGAAGCAAGCTGCAGAAAATTGGAGTTTGTAAAAAAACACAAAGGAAATACATTAGGTGGAAGTCCTTAATATTCCTTAAATACTCTTACAATAGACACAGATGCCTAACTGTGTCCAGAGGGCCCTTCGGTCTTTATACCTCTCGTGTTCAAGAAGCAACTTTGCAGTGTCCAGACAGATCTCCAGAGAAACCTCATGCTGCAGAAGTTCAGTGACAGCTGGAAAGCAGCAACAGCAAGGTTAGCATGTTCACTAAAAGGGTGTGTGTATGGGGGTGGGTTTAAAGTGCAAATACTTTGTCTTATACAAGACTGACCAAATAGCCAATGGTCTGAGAGCCCTGGTGGACAGAAAGATGAAGATCATCGGGATAATTTACATTGCTATGCAGTAAGAAAATAAATATACCCAATAATCTTTGCTTGTAGAAAGGAGGAAAGGAAGAATTCACATGAGTAAATGTGGACGCTGTTTGTAAAGTTCTTAAGAGCTCCTCCATTAGTTTAAAGTTCCTTTCCTTTGTTTAGAACCAAAATAATACATCAGCTTAATTTAAACCTGTACAAGTTAAAGTGAAACTGCTACTGCTACAGACTGAGAAACAGTCCAGGTCAGTTCACCTCCTTCTCTGTTACAACTCAGACATTCTTTAGAACGGTAAAGTTGTTGGTTTTATGTTGAACCAAGAATAATACCTTTTCTAATATCTTCATCCGATGCATCACTTTTCAGGAGAATTTTAATTTTTAAGTAAAAACCAGCTGGATGTAAATTATCCTGTAAATTGAAACATCAAGGTATTATTTGACACTCATATTTTCATCAGATCCAGGGTATTTTTAACTAGCTACTGGGAGAGCACAGCCTATTCATAAAGAAGGTCAAAACTTTTCATGAGTATTCTTCGTAATGTATCTTCTAGAATAATCTTAAATATCCTTAGCAATGATCTACCTGCTATTGCCAGATTACCAGTTAATAATTATTGTTCTTATTAGATTTATATCCCATTTTTTTTTCCTTTTAGAAGTTCAGTACTCAGGTCAACCCAGTACTCTTCCCATTTTCCCCGAGACAGAATTCCAGAGGGTAGATTGCCTTGGTCCAAAGACACCAGGGAACTTCCCTCATGAAGGATGGACTTGAACCACACAGTTAAACACTACATGGCGCTTAATCTTCCATTTGAGCGCCTCAAAAATCTATGATCTCAGAAGCCTCATATCTAAAGAAATTAAAGTTATCTTAATAAATCCCAGAGACCTCAAACTGTTATTCTCATTTTAAATAGCAAAGTATTTTATTCTTTTTTAAACATCATTCTGACTTAAAAAAAAAACTATTAGGACCAACAAACTACACTGACTTAATTTTATCAGATGCATAAAGATGAACTGAGATTTGTATGTATACCATGCATGAATAAATACTTCACGATTGTATAGCATACATCTGATGAAGGGGACTGCAGCAGTGGTGAAATTCAATTTTTTTTACTACGGTTCTGTGGGCGTGGCTAGGTGGGCATTGCTTGGTGGGTGTGGCAGGGGAAGGATACTGCAAAATCTCCATTCCCACCCCACTCCAGGGGAAGGATACTACAAAATCCCCATTCCCTCCCCACTCTGGGGCCAGCCAGAGGTGGTATTTGCCGGTTCTCCGAACTGCTCAAAATTTCTGCTACCGGTTCTCCAGAACCTGTCAGAACCTGCTGGATTTCACCTCTGAACTGCAGCTCACCAAAGCAGATACATTTAAACAAAATTTGTTGGAAAAGATACTACTAGATTCTTTCTCCCTTTTTGTTGCCACTATAGATCAAGACAGCTGTCCTCTACGTATTACCATATCTTGGGAGTCATTCTGATTGCAAAACTCTTAACAAGAATTAGCCTAGCCCAGAAATCTACATCACCTCATTAGCCATGATGATAACCTGGAGAGCTTTCTCTTGATATTGTTTATAATCCCACTCCAAATAGACAGTAGCTAATAATCGTAGCACTTTTGCCTATAAATAAAATAAAATTAATATTTACATTCAAAAGGCTGAGAACTGGAGAAGGGCAATAAAGGTCATACATCAAAGTTCTCATACTGAGTGACAAAGATATTCTCCAATCAATTACAAAAATTGCTCACCAGCATTTCTTTACTAATTGAAGAATTTTTGTGCATCTTTCCAATTTCATAGCTGAGGCTATTTAATAAAAGAAAGAAACAGAATGGATTCACTGACCATGAAGGGGAAAAGAAAACCCACCTGGTAAGTAAAAACCTGCCCTAAAGATGCATTCACAAAGATGACCCTAAACCCGCCAAATGTCCCAGCACTGTAGTGTATTAATTTTGCAATATTATTATTTGACATACTTAAATACTTAAGAAATTATACTGGAGGTCTTCTACTGTAAAGCTACAAAAGGAACGGAACAGATAGATGAAGCTTTTTCCTCTGGGGGTGGGGGAGGATATAGATGCCTTCAGGCATACCTCTATCTATAGTACAGTATATACTGCATCCATGCTCACAAAACAGTTTTCTCTTTCAAATAACCAGGATAGAACGTGGGTTATTTGGGAAATAAACACTCTAATTTGTTACTTTAAAGCCAGCCTGCATGTATTATGCAGGCATTTGGAGAGACTGTGCAACAGTTTTTCCTCTTTAATCCAGAAATAAATCATATGTACAAACCTCGTTTAAATGGCACCTTATTATAAGTAAATTACATCTGCAAATTTGCATAGCTGAATAGTGATGATTGCTTTATTTAAGAAAAAGAAAGCTGGAGTTAAGGGAATTCTGGAAGGAGCAACATCCAGAGTTTCTACTTTTTTTTTTTTTTTGCATCAAACCATCTGGGCCTTTCAAATGCACTTATAAAATTACCTTAGCCTTGACTACCTCTGCAGCTAGAAGAATCTCTAAATCACTAGACAGAATTGGATCGCTCATTCTGATAAATGCTTGTTTTGAATCCCAGTGGCTATACATAGGGCAGACTTGGACATTTTATTTATTGCTTATCAAAATATTACCCAAGCCAAAAGTAATGAGTCAGATTACCTGAGCCAAAAGGAGCTCTGCTCATATCTCTTGAATTCGTATGTTTCTATGCCAAAGTTATAGCATAGGAGGGAAAGGTAACAAACCTGTAATTAAATTGGAGTAATTCATACCATAGTTTTGTAATTGCTGTTTTAAAAAAGCTGAGAATTAACCAAGTTTATTTTTTCACAGTTCTGAAGGACCAGGGCAGTACAACAGAATAAAAAAGCATTTAAGATCTAACCTCTGACCTCTTTTGGCAGTCTTATCAGGAAGTCTTTACAGCGCTGAATGCACGTGACTGCTTTCTGAAAGTCTCCTAAAGCAACTGCCTAAGAAAGCAACATGATATGCTAATGAATTGCTTGAATGACACATGGGTTTCTTTTAAATTAGTATTTAAAAATGTAATACTAGTACAAGTGGCTAGAGAGTAGAAGCCAAAACAAGAAATAAAAGATTTAAAACTATTGATTATAATATCAGAAAATATCATATTATTACAATATAATTATTACACTATTACTAGAATTGTTAAAATCTATGAGAAGGCAAATATCGAATAGTGAATTACAAAAGCAGAATATACATGCTGATATGGGAAGCTGTAAAATTATATTACACTGCTATGTTGTTTGTATTTTTATCTGTATTTCTATTTGTATATTTCCTTTTTTTCCTTTTTTCTTTTTTTGCTTGTGGTTTTTAAACTTGGAAAATGTTCAATAAAAACTATTTTAAAAAAATAAAAAATAAATAAAAATGTAATACAATTTTGCATTAGAGGAGCGCTCACAAAATATTATTTAATAGCAATATGGGAAGTAGCAGTCCAATGAACTGTCGAATATAATTATTGAATATAGAATTACAGAATGTTATTTATTGTAATATTGTTACTGAATAACAACAATAGGGATAAAATCCACTTGTTGCCATCATGCTGCTACAATGAATTGAATTATTTTTCAAACATACAGATTCAGCCTGGTAAGACAGAACTTTGAATATATCTTTCTGTATGTCAGCTTTGTGCATATTTGCCTCAGCCTCACTGCTGCAGTCCTTGTTCAGCTGGTCATAAAGTTTCTCTAGATCCTGTAAAATAAAGCGCACAGTAAGCTTAAAACACATACAACCACTATTATGTCACCTACTAAAAACTTACATTGGAAAGCCTCAACTTACATGCAGGGCAATGTCAAGGAATTTATTTGCAAGGGCAGGTTTTCCAACATCCACCCAACCTTTTCCAGTCTTCATTAACATCTAGCTCATAAAAAGACATATGCAGATTTAAAAGTAATCAGAAATATTGGCAAATCTAGCAACTAGATATATTTCATGTAATCTTTTAGAAACTTTTATAATGTGGTTGCTTCAGGCACAATAATGATCCTCTATTATTTAAGGTAAGAATATACATCACGCTATCCTATTTCTACATCACTTCTCAGCTATCATAGTTTGTTTAAATCTTTGGCTTGCAACAAGATAAAACTGTCAATTTCTCTTGGACACAGAATAAAAATTTGAAATGTATTAGAAAACAATATTCTTCTAACATTTTTGAACCTTATCAACTTTTTAGCATTGCAGGAAACATAAGACAAACACAAATAATAAGTGGACATAAACTATATTACCAAAATTTGCCTTCGTATTATCTCCTCTTTTGGATCACTTACTTCACAAATCATCATCAGGTTGCAGGCTACATGGCGTACTAGAGAAATATGCAAAGGCATTAACTGTTTCAATGCTCAGTGAAAATAGAGATGATGAGAAAACAAATATTTGTGACAAGGAATAAATGCAAAATAGGCGTAAACAGTATGAAGGGAAACACGTTTGAGATACATGCTGTGCTCAGTTCACCATTTCCATTTGTTCCAATTCATTCACTCCAGCATCAACTTCAGAAAAAAAAACATAGCGAACCCTAATGTCAGTCTCTGCCTCCCTTTAGTACTGACATTAGAAACAAAATATTTTTATATTGCAAACACTGTGATTTAAGGGGGCACAGAAAGGTAGAGAACATCTATAGATTTTCAAGAAGGTAAGAACATTCATGAGAGGTTATTCAAAAAGCTAAACAAAAAACATTTTACTTTTATTTTTTACATTTAAAAACATTTTAGTAAATCAAAATATTCTTGCTGTGATTTATGGCTGTGAATTCAAACTGACATTTAACTCTTTGCATATCAGTGATACCAGGGGCTGTTTTTTTTGCCACAGTCCAATTCCATAAGTTAACTGCACTTTCCTCAACCTGTAGGAAAAAAAAACAAGAATAAAAATGAAAAATCCTTAAAATTTATAGAAATCATTTAAATATAAATGAAAAAGCCAATATGTTAGAGCTATGTGGTGATTATTTAACTTCATCATAGGACATTTGGAATCCTAGAAAAAGACAGAGGAGCTAATAGCTACCACTTTGCTAGAGGGACCAAAAAGCAGAGGTGGACAGAAGATGGCCTGGCAGGTAGTGGTAGGTCACTGGCTAGTCTATGGTGGGTCAAGAAGTATCACTGACCAAGAGCATTTAGACCCTCTCTCTTCACTCTTTGCTCAACTATGCTGAGAGGAAGGCTTGGGACAATACATAGTAACTGTTCTACACCTTTGGAGATATATGGAAGAACAAAATATTAACTAACACATCAAATGTTTGTAATCAGATTTTTTGATGGGCTACTTCCCTAAATTTTCAACCTGTTGCCTTTAATGATTCTTGCTTCCCCCCCCCCCCCCTCACCTGGGCTTTCTGATTCTCTTTCCACTTTTCTTTATTTGTACTTTCTATCTTGCTGAACAGCTTCTCAATACTGTCTGCTATATCAAATAATGTTTCTTGGTTCATCAAATTTTGAATTAACTCTGAAAGATATAATAACATTGGAATAAAAATAGAGGCAGCAAATTGTTTTCAAGTCAGACAACTTAAATCTTCCCCCTCTCGTTCCAGTAACTAAATAAAATGCCAGAGCCCAAAGATGTCAGTTAATGAGGTTTAAATAAGAATTCTCCTAAGGCTTAAGCAACCTAAAGCGTTTTGTTTAGGATTCAGCATCAGGGGTTGTCTTGCCCTTGCTGCAAAGACTGCAATGTGAATTTTCATTCTCTTATGAGAAGCGCCGGACAGAAGTGAGTCAGAAGGAAATATGGTGCAGTGGGCAGTGATAGTCAGGAAAGGATAGAGGCCATCCTATCCAAGTCTGATCAAGCCCAACCATGATCCTGAAGCAGGTGATGCCATCTCCTCAAGCAGCCAGGTGCCTGCTAGGTAAGTTGCCTTCTCCTGTATTTCCCAGCAGCATTTTGAAAGATTGCAAGAGGCTGTCCTTCTTTTGGAAGTTTAGACCTGCAAAATAATCCTACAACAATCCCTTAACATGCTTCCTGCCACCAAGGTTGAGTAGGATAATGGTGCTGACAGACACTCCGGTTGTGACCTAGACTCAACCTGTAGATAGAATCCAGAGCAGAATCAGAAATCACTTTGAAACAGCAGGTTTGAAAGAACCTGCAGAGAGAGAGTCGACAATACCTCTAAAGTTAAATATTTCATTGCTGTATGCAAAAGTTACCTCTTACTTCCAAGCTGTCACTTTCATCTTCCATTTTTGCTATGTAGAATAACAGGCCCTTGAAAATAATTTTTTAAAACAATCTTAATTATTCTAGTTTATATCTTAATTGATTATCTTTCCCACAATATTTTTCCTGCTTTGAGCATCCTCCAGCCTTTGCTGCGTTGACAGAGCTGCAATGAGGACCAGCTTTCTGCTGACCCAGCAAAGGCTCCTTGGGGGTGCTTAAGGATGCCCAGGTAGCCATGAAGAAGGAAGCACTACATCCATCTGTTGCCCTTTCGCAGCCCTTTTCTGGCCAGCCAAACAGTACTTTACTTTTACATTGTTAGATCCAGCCAAATAGTTTTCTTCACAACCTACTTAGCAAACCTGTCTTGAGCAAACCCTACGCTGCCCTGTTTCTCTGGAAGACCCCTGAGCATGTACAGAATGCCTCCTTCTTACTGAAGTGCCCCAACTTTACTTTAATTTCCAATGGCCAAGTGACTCTTAGGTGACCCGAGGGGGAGAAATAAATAAAGATAAACCATTCAAGAATGCTTCTTGAGAATGTACTTCCATAGAAGCTCACCAGCCAACTTTTCTTTGGGAGAGACAAGCTTTGTATTGTATTTGCTACAAGACCTCATTAAAAAAATGACAATGGGTTTGGTAACCATTTTATATCAGAAGGAGCCTGGGATCCTTTTCTGACTAGCCAATTGGATTAAAAGGTGTGAATTTTCATGAGCTGCTGATTAATCCACACAGATAAAGTGCCCAGAAATGTTCACACCTTTTAATCAAAATCTTCCTCATGTTTGGCCACTCTAGGCCAGCGTTTTTCAATCTTGCCAACTTTAAGAGGAATGGACTTTAACTCCCAGAATGCCCCAGCTGGGGAGTTCTGGGAGTTGAAGTCCACTCTTGTTAAAAGTTGCCACAGCTGAGAAACACTGCCCTATGCTGTTCTCCGCCAAGACTTTAGATCGGGCGTGCTTCTGCCACTGCACCTGGTGAAGCTAAAAGGGGCCTTTCACATCAAGGCTTCTTCTGAAAGAAAAAAACCTGACTGACAACAAGGCCGATTGCCAGAGGCCGAGAAAATGGTCGCCCGGTTTTCCCGCCCAAATGTCGCCGCTCCGCCTTCTGCGTGAGGCATGCCGGGAACTCGCGAGGCGTGAGCCTTACAGCCCGAACCACAATCCCCGGCGACCCTAGCGGCGAAGTCGCTAGAGGCGGCCAATGAGGCGGCCTAGGGAAGGGGAGGGCTCTCCTGAGCGACAGGCGCTCGAGCCAATTGCCGCTCGGCGGAGTTGGCGAGTCTGAGGCCGCCTGGCTCGCCGCTCAAGATGTCGGGGCTCCTCAGCGCCACCCTCAAGATGCTCACCAGGGACTCCTACTGCGACTTGAGCGAATACTTGGAGCAGTCCTACAAGGTGTGTGTCGGGGTGTGTGTGGGGGCAGCGCTCTCTGGACTCGCTGGGCTCAGGGGCTCCAGCCAGCGGGCGCTCTGTACATGCCCAGAAACCCGCGCCCGGCTATAGATCTCTTCTGCCCTCAGGAGCCTCTTCCCGGCACCCAGAGCAGATGGTATGCTGGTTGGTTTTGCCTTAGTCCAGGCGGGAGTGGGAAATCATCATCATCAAATAATAGTAATAACGATCCTAGATTTCTTCTGCTGTTTATGCCTCCGTGTTTGCCTCCCCCCCCCCCCCCCCCCCCGGGGTTCGGGCCCCCCCCCCCCCCCAACTCTGTATGTGTGTGTGCGTGTGCGGGGGTGTTGCTCCATCTCAACTGCTTTAAGAAGCCTGGACTACAACTCCCAGAGTGCCCCAGCGGCAGCTGGAAGTCCTGGCTGAGCCGACCGCTGGATTCTGGGCTGGCGCTGGCGGTGGCTGATGGGTCCTTTGGGGGTCCTTTGCAGGGGCGGAGGGAGCTGCAGGCGGAAGACCTGAAGAGCTCCTCCACCCTCTACGTGGGCAACCTCTCCTTCTACACCACGGAGGAGCAGATCCACGAGCTCTTCTCCAAGTGCGGAGACGTCAAGCGCATCATCATGGGCCTGGACAAGAACAAGAAGACGCCCTGCGGGTTCTGCTTCGTGGAGTATCCTTGGCGTGGGGGGCTTGGAGGACGCGGCTCACCTCTGGCACGCTGCGGGGGGGGGGGGGGGGGGGGGCAGGGAGGGAGGGGAGGCTGCTGGTGGGGAGAAGGGCATTTGGAGGAGGAGGAGGAGAAAAGGGGATGGAAACCCATCAAGAGAAGCAACCTGGAACTAAGGAGAAACTTCCTATCTTCCTTCCTAGGACGATTCACCAGTGGGACAGCTTGCCACCAGAAGCTGTGGGTGCTCCAGCACTGGAGGCTTATAAAAAGAGACTGGACAGCCACTTGTTTGGAATAGTATAGGGTCTGTTGTTTGAGCAGGGGGCTGGACTAGAAGACCTCCAAGGTCCCTTCCAGCTCTATTTTGAATTGAAATTAAGGCGGCTTCTGCCTGTTCATGCCAGTTGCACCCAGCTGCTCTTCTGGATGAATCAGTTGGCTTGTTCTGCCCCTCTTCGTGCCAAGGGAATCTTTCCAATTTCGCTCCATGGTATTTTTGCAGAAGGTGCTGGGCACTGGGCAAGAGAGTTTGTGCCCCTCATGGGGCTTGTAGTTCCTGACTGCAGGGCTGGGAGGCTTGTTCTGCATCAACAGTTTCTGGCCTGGTTGGTGTTCTCTGAGGGGAGCAGTTGCACCTGTTACTTGGAGCCTGCAAATCTTTCCTAAAATAATACTCCAGATACTACACAAAAGCTGAAGCCGAGCACGCCATGCGTTTCATCAGCGGAACCCGGCTGGATGACCGTGTTATCCGGACAGACTGGGATGCAGGATTCAGGGAAGGGAGGCAGTATGGCCGTGGCAAATCAGGCGGGCAGGTAAAGATGGGTAGCTGGGAGGGCCCCACTTCACCATGGGTTCCCTTCCTCTGGAGAACATTCTGAGCTGTGGGGCTGGATCCCAGAAGCACTGAAGTTGATACACTTTGCCAACAGAGGTCCCATAGCATTTGGAGGTCGAGCCATCCAAGGGCAGGAACCAGCACCTCTGGATCTTACTTCTACCACTGCGTACCCTTCCCTCACTTGGGGGTCTCGGGGGCTGCTGGGGTGTCATAACTCTCCAAATTCCTACATCTACCCTTTATGGGAGTCTTCGAACCTATCATTCCAGGTTGCCTTTCCCTTTCATTGGGAAAGGTTGCCCTTTTGATTCCCTGGCTTGCAAGGATGAAGACTTCATCCATACCTGAGCTCTGCCTTGTTTTCCACGCAAAGTCCTTGAGTTACATGAGCCAAGGGAGGCTGTATCAGGGCTATAGAGAGAGCAGGAAAGGAAAACCTGCCAATTGCAGGCTGCTTTCAGGTTGAGGTGCTTTCAGAATATGCTTTGCAAGCTTCTTCCCGAGTGACTGTCCAGGGCTGGCTTTCGCAGCGCTCACCCAGAATAGAGGGTAGCTCCTATTTTGTAAAGCCTGGGATGCAGACAGCTCAGTCTCTGAGCTAGACTTTATCTTGGTTTTTTTTTCTGTTTCTCTCTCCAGGTAAGAGACGAGTACCGGAAGGAGTATGATGAGGGAAGAGGCGGCTTTGGCAAGATTTTCCAGCAAGAGATGCCGAAACAGTAGAGGGCAATTTTAATAATTTGGATGGAAGGCAGGGAGGAGAGCTAAGCACAGCTCGTATCTCCTTGGACAGCTGGATAGAAGGGAGGGAGAAAGGGCTGGCTCTTTTTTTTTTTTTTTTTGCAAGGTTAGTTTGAGGCCCCTTTCTCTCCCCTGTCACTGTTTTTTATGCTTATCCTGGCCTGAGTTGGGATATGGTCCAAGGGGGGAAGAAGGATCCCTGCGGTGTGGAAGCCATTTCTTGTTTGTTTTTCACTTTTTCTGTATGCTGTCACAGTGGTTGTAATGTTCTGGGTGTATAAACTGTCCTTAATGTTTAAGAGGAGGAATGAGACTGCAATAAAGAGGTAATTGGTTTGGAGAGACTGCTTTCTTTGACGTACTGTTTCCTTCTCAGGCAGACCTGTGTAGAGGCATACGTAGTGTAGAACGGGGCTAGAAAACTACACACCTTAAGGAAGCCACAGAACTAAATGTCTCCAGCAGGTTTTTCCCTCTGGTTTCGTCCAGAGGCGGCTGAGAAGCAGTCCAGGGTCGTTGGCTCAGAGGACGTGCAGAGGTTTAGGGGGAAGGAAAAGGCATCCCAGGAAGAGGGGCCCTGCTGTACCTGCTCACGAAAAAGAAAAATACTGTTGTTTTGTCAGTTATTCGGCATCCTTTTTTTTTTGCAATTCTTCTGAGTTTCTGTAGTGAGAGGCCTGCGGGTGTCCTGGGGTTTCTGGCCCTTTGTTAGCTGACCTAACGGAATTGCTCCACAGCCAAGGAGCTGTCCCATCCCACCTGCCCCACTGATGTCTGCACGGCTGAATGGGCTGGGAATGTGGCCTTTGTGGTTTGGAGGCTGGAGTTTTTGGGGAAGTGTTGTTGTAGAGGCGAAGTCTGGCCAGCAAGAGGCGCTACAATAAGGCATCCTTTTGCTCTCCCCCTGGTCTCCGGCCTCTGGCAATTAACATCCAGCACATCTCGAGAGGATTTTCGGGTCGGAAATGGAGACGTGACTTGGAGAAGAAGTTCCCACAGGAAAATGGTGCCCTGTGCCCGGCGCTCTGCTTTTCCTGCCTTCGGGATGTGCTGGGAACTCTTCCCTCCCTTCTTTCGCTGCCAATTTCGGGTTGGAATGAAACAGCAGCACGTCCCGAAGTGCCCGGAAGATTTCCCGAAGTCTGAAGAGCGTCGGGCAGCCTGGATTCCGCGAGCCCCGTTTTTGAGAAGCCGCCTGCCTGGCTTCTCTTCCCGGCTGGAGCCTTCGGAGCCCGCCGCCCGAGGCGCCCCTCCCCGGCTCTGCCACGCTGATCCCACGTTGGAAGACGGAGGCGAGCGTGGCCGGCTCCCGGGCAGCAAGAGCTCTGGGCTCCCCGCCAGAGCGCCCGGCCCCTCGCTCCGGGGCTCAGCCGTTGGCCCGGGCCGGGAGGCGCTTCCAGCGACCCGGGGGAGCCCGCCTGGAGGAGGCGGTCGCTGGCGCTTGGCCCGCCCCTCGCCCGCGTTAGATATCCCGTACCCCGCCGGCCGCCTCCTTCCTTCCTCCCGTCTTTCCTCCCTCGCCGACTGCCGAGGAGCTGCGCGGCCGCGGCTGGTGAGCGCTGGCGGGGGCGGGCGGGCTTGGGGGAGCCTTCCCTTTGGCGCGCCCCCTCCGGCGGGCGCCCGGTTGCAAGAGGAGCCCCGTGTTGCGTCAGCTGTGCCGGCGGACGGTCAACAGGTGCAGCTTCGCCTGCCCGCGCGCCACCTGAGCGGCTCCCAGGGAGTCCCGCGGGCTCCGCGTCTTTCTCCGGCGGGAAGGGTCGTCTTGGACTTGGTCCGTCCCGCCAAAGTTTGTGGCTCCCGCGTTGAGCCGCCCTGCGTGGGACGCGGGCGTGGACGGAGAGGCGCTCTTCCGGCTGGGACTTCGCTGGCAGCCTGCGAGGGAAGCCCCTGGGGGGGGGAGGCGGAGGGGGGGCGCCCCTGCGCTGCTGCTTCCCGGCTGGGCTCCCCTCTGGCCGGCTCTGTCCCGGGGCTTCCGGGCGGGGAAACTCCGAGCCTTGTAGCGTCGAGCTGGGTCTTGCCAGAGCCCCGAGAAAGCCCCGCTGCGGGAATGGCTCGCTCTGCCGGGGGCTCTGGGGCCCGAGCTGCCCCCGGGAGGTTTCATCCCCCTCGTCCTTCCGAGCCTTTCCCGGCTGCTGCTCCTCCTCTGGGGTCGGGGCGGTGGACCGAGGGCCTGAGAAAGGGGGGCCCGAAAGGAGGAGAAGTTCCCCTTTCGGAATCCAAGCCTGCCCGCCGCCTCCAGGTGGCAGATTCGGCTGCTGGGCGTCCGGCCTGCCTTTCCCTCCTGGGTATTTGGGCAAGGCAGCTTAGGGAACGAAAGGGGGGAAGGAGACCCTGTTTAGGGCCAGGAACGGGGCTGGTGGGCTTTCCTGCCTTTCATCTCGGCTTCTGGTCTCCAAAAGACCCCCCTTTTCCTTGTTGCCTTGGACTTGGGAGGGCCTTTTGGGCACTGCTCCCCAGTTCAGAGCCCAGGGCCAAGAAGCGGCAGGGAATGGGGGCCCGGGCACGTTCACACAAATGCCCACTTCAGTCAGGCCAAGCCCTTCTAGCCTTCGGGCCTGGCCACCAACTGCATGTATGTTTCTGCCTGGCTGAATGCAAACAGGTGTGTTCCTGTGCGGAATGTTAAAGTGCGTCATTTGCCAGGTGCTAATTGCTGGAGATGAAAAGGGAGCTGCAGGCAGGATGCTCCTTTGCAGGGAAGGGGGACCGGGAGGGATCAGATCTTCCTGGCGCTCCCTTTCAGAGGATCTCTTGGCGGAGCTGACTTTAAAGTCAGGCTCATTAGTGCTGCTTGGCAGGTTGGGCTTCACAGACCTTCGCCTGGGCTTGGGAAGGTCTCGGAGCCCCTTCAGAGACGAGACAAGAGAAGTGGGTCTCATCAAAGACTTCCAGGTTTCTGCACCCGTGGTGGTGCCAGGCCATGTGGGGTGCAGGGGATTGCCGGGGGAAAAAAGTAGCCCAAAGGGGGTTGGTGCAGAGCCGGCTGTGTGCGGTTCAGTGATATGGCTCGGCTACAGACATGGTAACCGAAGAGAAATATGTGGAGGGGCATTTATAGTGTAAAGCTTGCTGTGAGTGAGTGGGGTGTGTGTGTGTGTGCTGCTTTGTTTCGTTCTGCAAGAACCCTGAACTATTCAGGCATGGATCCTGCCTGGTCTGGCTGAAATGGAGCACCAGCCTAGTCTTGTCCTTCCCCAGGTAGGATGTTGGTTTATTTGCTGTTCCTGTCCCTGAATTCTGGCAGGCTCTGAAGGACACCAGAATAGTTACATAAAACATGCCTGACTATCAGATCGCTACCGTGGCACCAAGTGCAGTGGGGAGGCAGGATCTGCCTCGTTTCATATGTCATGTCATAGTTTGCTTACCCATAGCTTGTTTGACAAACTAACATTGGCTGGTTTCTTACTCTGTGCCTGCCAAGCCATCAAAGCATGCCATTGTGGGCACCTGGTGAGAACTGGTCAGGGGATCTCACCTCTGGAGCGTCACCTGCTGGCCCCACCTTGGGGTTATCCTTCTCGTTACTCTTTCCTTTGGGTCCTGGCTGCGCTGCCGGCAGCAGGGACGGGAATGCCTGGTGCCTTTCTTCCTGGGTGGATCTCCTGACCAGTCCCTGAAGAAGGCTCTAGACAAGCGTGCCAGGCTCAGGGGTTAATGGGCAACCCTTTACCTAATCATCGAGAGGGACCTAGTTGGGCAACTGCATGCACAGCCATTACGGGAGAGAGAGGAGGCCGGCTGGGCAGCCTCTGCCCCGGCTGGCTGATGCAAGCAATGATGCAGCTTCTACTCGCCATCTGTCTCTCTCGGGACCTTTGGCCCCACCAGTTCACGCTCGGTGGATGATGTCTCTTTGCAGCCTCTCCTTGCCAAGAAGCTACAGCTAAAGCAGCCGCCGGGTGACTCTTTTCTGCCAGAACCGGGAGGTCTAAATTGGCAGGGTGATGCCCCCGTCTGTCACAGGTGCATGGAGCGGTTTGTTTGCTTTTCCTCCCATTTCCAGCAAGCCCCATGGAGCGGAAGGCGGTTTTTCTCGATGAGAAGGCCTGGGGAATATTTAGCAACCCTTTTCGAGAGGGCTGGAGGAGAGAAAGCCAGGGGCTTGAGAGAGAGGATTGGATTAGAGATGAAGGCTGTCCCATGGAGCCCCCCCACCTTAGAACCGGTCCCCTGGAGAAAGGTTTTCCATGGACCGGAGGGGGCCTGGTTTCACTTGCTGCCTGCATCTCATGGATGGGGCTTCGCTTGTTTGCATGGCCTGGTTGCTGGCATGCTGCGGACCAGTGCCGGGCGTTGGGGAGCCCTGCCATGGGGGAGAGAGCAGCTTTGCTTTTAGCTGCTGCAGAAGGGAAGAGGAAGAAGAGGCCTCGGCGTATAGGAGGGACGAGCGCAGGTGCTCTGGCTGCCACCTTCGAGCAGGGGCCGAATAGCCACTGATGGGAGGTCAGTGATGCAGTGGTACATTTCCTGCTTCAGGAAAGTTTTGGACTGCTCTCTGCGGCCCTATCAGACTTGGGCGATTGTCTGAGCCAGAGAGTGTGAATTGCGGCACCAGCTCCATTCAAAACAGTCACATTCCGGTGCTGCTTTTCCTCTCGCAGGTGCCTCCCCCCTCCCTCTCCATTCCTCCAGAGGCGCGCATCATTTTCTAATAAGTTACGGCCGATGAGCAGGAAGGCATAAAGAGCACCTCCCGTGTCCTCATTTCCCTGTTGGGACTCTTAATGGGTTGGCAGTTGGCAGAGCCCTTCCAGGCGTCTGCCAGGCTGGGCGAGAGCAGGGTTGTTTTCCTCTTTGCTAATTTAAGGAAGAGAAAAACGAAACAACCCAAAGCATCCTACAAAGAAAAGGCCAGGCCAGCCAGGCTTCTGCGCTTGGAAATGTGTTAAGATCCTGCACAAAATGATTTCTCAGCATGGAGAAGCCCCTTTTGCTTTGATCTGCTTTGAGAAAACAAAAGAGGGGCTGAAGTGACTTGCCTCTTCTTGCCCCTGGGGGGGTGAGGGGGGGGGCTCTGAATGCAGCCCCTCCTGCCTTGCAGGGCCTTGAAAATCAGGAGTCTGGCCACCTTGACATCCTTACTTCCTGGGCTGCCAGCCTCTATTTCCCCTTTTCTTCAGACTCCAAGCCTGGCCCGCGTCTGTCTTAATATCTCCAGCTTCTTCCATCTGTTTTCCACCTGCCAAGGTCACCTCACAGCTCCTGTGTGACTTTGCTGGGTGAGGATTCAGCGGGGGGCTCTCTGACTTATGGAAAGCCCCCGACTGAAGGCTGCTGCAAGGACCAGTGAGGAGTCAGAAGCAGTGCGCCTGAAATGCTGGTTGCTGGGAGACGGTGGAGCGGAGGGCTTCCCAAACGTGCCAGTCGGGCGCCTGCGGACCCAGCCTTGGCACCGACAGTGGATCTGTGGCCTGACCCGGCGGAGTTCTCCAGATGCCTGACTGTACGCTCCTTGGATTTCTGAATGGGCAAAAGCTTTGCTTTAAGGGCTAGCTGGGTTTCTCTCCTCTTCTGGCTCAGTGAGATCCTAGCAATTAAAGCACAGGACGGGTTTTCGGTTGGTGATCCCGGGGCAGGACACTTGGCTCTCCGGCCACTGAGTGTGGCCAGACGCCTTCTTCATTGCACGTGAGGAAAGGACCTCCTGCTCTCGGAGAGGCCAGGAATTAACGTGTCTCGCGACGGCCAAGACTCAGGGCCGTTTCCTGAAACAACAGCTGAGTTTCCTGCATGTACAACTCGCCTGGGGTGGGCCTGGGAGGAGTCAGCCGCCCGGGTCCTTCTCTTCCAGGCGAAGGGTCAAGCGGCCCAGGACCTCTTCTCCGCCTTGAGTGCTGCTGGCACAGCCCAGAGGCTGCCTTCCTCGAGAGCGACGGGGCAGGTGCAGGGGAGGCAGCAATGGCCTGCTTCGGCCCCTCAGTCCCTGTCAGTGCCTGCTTGCTTTGGCCTCCCCCTTCCCTGCAGTAACCTTGGCTACACTGCTGCTGCTGCTGCTGCATGGGCCATGGGGATGGCCTCCCTGCCCAGCTATGGCTGCAAACACTTGACCTTCTGCCTCCCTGTCAGCTATTAATAGGCTGAGGCTTCCAAGGCACAACGGCTTCCTGCTCGAATGGCAGACTGGGTTCGGTTGCTCTTTTGAGTTGGCGGCACTTCATCAGGTGCTTTGCTAACTGGTGGTCAGGGAGGGGAGACAGGTCTGGACCTTGGAGGGAGGAGGTGGGCAGCACTGTAACGGTCGGACACCTTTCCATTGGGGGCTTTCCCCCCGATTTGGCATAAGCACCGGGGGCAGCCCTGCCTGCAAGGGTCTTTGCTGCAAGGAGGGGGGCCACCCAGGATGCCAAGCAGGCAGGAGCGGCACCCAGGAGGCTGCCCCCTTCTCGTCCCCTCTGGCCGATTGGCCCCCTGGCCTCCTGGCAGCTGTGCTGTCCTCCTTAGCGGGGAGCTGCGCTTTTGAAAGCTGCATTCCAAGGAAGCTTCTCCTTCAGCCAGAAGGGGCTTTGTGGAAATTCTCACGTCGTCCCTGGCCACTCATTGACAGAGGACCAATGTTGCAAGCAGCCCTGGCACCTGGGCACGTTTTTCATTTGCCAGCCCTTCTCCCATACAGCTAGCTGAGCCAAGCCAGGCAGTTTGGCCTGGGGTTTCCATTTGCACAGAAAGGCTCTAGGGCGGCTGAGCCCTCCCACTTCAGGTGTCTGCTTCCATGCCAGGTGCCTTTTCAGCCCCCTCCCCTCCCCAAGCGGGCAATGGCAACAGGAGCAGAACCACCATGAAACTGGCCGGCAGCCCTTCCGAGGACACTAGACTCCCAAGGCTGGCGCACCGGCAGGCTTTGATGCTTAGTTGTGCTCCATCACTCCTGACAGCAGTTTCGTGGCAGGATAAATGAATCGTCAGAGCTGGGCTTTTGCCCTGGATGAAAAACAGCCTGGAAGTGCTGACTGGGAAAGGAAACAGATCAAAGCTTTGTCTGCTGAGTTTTTGTAAGGATTTTCTGGTGCACCGGAGTGTCTGATCCCAGAAGGTCATGCCAGGCTTGGCTGGACAGTTGGTGGGAATGCTTCCCCTCCCCTGCCCATAGCTGGGGGGTGGGGTGGGGGGCTGCGGGGACTTTTCTCCCTGCGCTTATGGGAACCTCTTCCCCAGGGAAGTTCGGGCACTTTGCCTCGTGGGAACTGTGGTTTGTGGCAGCCGGGGGCAAAAGCTCTGGAGTTTTGCTGGCACAGAGTGGAACCTGGCACTTTGTCCAACATCTCCCCTGGGAGATCTTTCAATTATCTTCCACTGGGCTGGAGAACAGACTGCTGAGCACCTCCACTGGGGCGGCCTTGTTTTTCCTCTCAGAAGGACCCTGTTGCAGGATCACAGATCCTTATAGCTTCCAAACTCTGAGATGTAAGGGGGGGGGTCTGAGCTCTCTCAGGAGTAAATCTGAGCCATGCAACCCTTGGAAACCCTGCAAACCCCCACCCATCTCCCCAGGGATCTTGATTAAGTCAACTGTCTCCTCTCTGGGGGGTCCTAATGGGAAAGGGCGGCTGCGTGTCAGGCCTGGGAAGAAGGGAGACAGGCTGACGGGGACGGGAGGAGGACCAGGGGGGAGATGCGTGCGATGGACACAAACCGAGTGAGACCTGCCCTTTGTTCTCATTCTCCTTATAGGGCCAGGAAAGAAGAGGAAACTCACCAGGGATAAATTCAATTAGTTTAGGGCAGGCCCTGCAATATTTGATTTTGAAACAGGTTTCTGCATCTTTGAATTGCTGCTGTTTTTCCGGATCTTGCTTATCTGATTTTTTTTTTTTTGGCTCATTAAAGAGATCTGACTTGGGTCTTCTTCCCTTCTGCTTGTACAAGTGTGGCCCTGATTTCTCAGCTCCTGAAGGACGCCTGGAATGGCCTCCCCACCCCCAGCAGAGGAAAGAGATGGTCATTAATCTCCTCTGAGCATCGCTCTGGAGAGGGGAAAGAGGCTGCTCCTTTGCTGCCTCTCCCTTTGGACAAAGCTATCCATCAGCTGATGGATGGGCCAGGCCGATGGCACCGCATTGATCGGAAGCACAGCAAAAGATGGAAAGCCACAGGAAAGCCTCCCTCCCTTTCCCCAACCTACTGCCCAAAACGGACCATCTGCGTATTTTAATAAAGATCCTATGTCTATGCCACATTAGGAAAGCAGAATTCTTGAGCAGGCCATGCTTGACATTCAAACTAAGATGCGCTTGGACACCCAGAGAGCCGTCACCTTCCGGAGAGGACAAAGCTCCTGGACTGGTCCTGGGTTGCTGCTCTTTGCCTTTGTCTAACCCTGGATGCAAAAGCCACCCTCTTCTTTCTTAGTGCCCCCTCCCCCCTCTTTCCTGCGCAGGTGTAGGTGCCATGCTGAGCCGTGGTTTTTTTCTTTTTTTAAAAAAACTGATTAATGAGTAAAGTGCAAGACAGATTTGCAAATTGGGCTAAGTTATAAATCATGATTTACGAAGCATTGTGTTTGAGTTCCCAGAATTTACGAAGCCAAAATCACGCCAGATCCAGTATGTGGCGTGTTGAATGGCAGAAGCCACCGACTTGCTGGTGAGAGTGGGAAGGGTGAAAACGAGGCAAAATCAGGGGTGGGGTGAGGGGGAAAGAGACTCTTTCTGCCTAATTCCACCATGAAATAAAGCCTTATCTTGCCATGCGAATCACATGCTGGGTCTGATGATGGGCTTGAGGGTCTCGTCCAGCTTGGCTTAGCTAAAGTTTGTTCTGTGGTCTGTTAAGTTCGCTTCAGTTGGTTAATAACTGAAGGTGCCTCCCTGACATTTATTCCAATGAGCAGCTTGTGTAAACACAATTAATCCAAGTGGTCGACGGAGGGCTGTTTTTCTTTGCTAACTTCTGCAGAGGTCTGTGATGCACAAAGGTGTAATGTGTAACCACAGCTGGCTACATCTGCCGCTTTGGCTGGAGTGTTTTTCCTATGATGGCAGTCTTGTTCCCAGCTCTCTCTAGGCTTTCCAAAACATAGCCTTAAACCCAGGTTCTCAAATAGGCGGGCGGGGCAGCTGGGCACCTTGGGTCTCCGCTCCTCTAAAAACATCATTTCCAGAGTAATCTTTGGGAGCCTGGACTGTACTTTCTCAGCATTATGCCCTGAGTGCGATTCTGGTAGAATCCACTCGGAGATGGTGCAAGAAAACTTTTCAGACAATCAGGAGATGTCCGCAAACAGCTGGCCCTGAAAGAAGGAAGGGAAGCTCAGCTGGGGTAACTCCTCCGGGCAGCAGCCCAGGCACTCCGAAGGCTGTGTAGGGTCTCCCGTCTTGAGCTCCCTGTGACTGCAGGCCTTCCTCCCCACTGCTGGCTGACAAGCTCTACTGTTTTTTTCTGCTAGGTCCTTTCGTGAGACAGGACGTGGTACCACCATTTGCCAGGATGCTGAAGAGAACCTTGACCAACTTTGGCAAGAAGCTGATCCGGCAGCGGACCGTGGACCTGGGCTCGCAGGAAACTCAGCTGGCCCGCTGCCTCTCCACCGTAGACCTGATTGCTCTAGGCGTAGGCAGCACCCTTGGGGCAGGGGTCTATGTCTTGTCTGGAGAGGTGGCCAAGGATCAGGCTGGCCCATCTATTGTGCTCTGTTTCTTCGTTGCGGCCGTCTCATCTGTTTTGGCTGGCCTGTGCTATGCAGAGTTTGGTGCTCGGGTGCCCAAGGCTGGTTCTGCCTACCTCTACAGTTATGTCACCGTTGGGGAAATTTGGGCCTTCACCACAGGGTGGAATCTCATCCTCTCCTACATGATAGGTACATAGCCTTCCGCTTGGAGCAACGTCTGCTGAATGAGCATGTGAGAATGTCTTTAAGGTGGAATACGGAAAGCACAACCATGGTTTGCTTGCTGCATGAAATCAGGGAAACACGTTTCCCGTAGGCTAAGCCATCCCTGACTTGTGATGGGTCCTTCTATGGGATTTTTCCTCAGATAGTCCGGCAAATATGCCAAAACATCAATTTATCAAAGTTGCAGGACAAGCTTGCTTAGAAATGATCTGCAATACTTCCTGGAAACCCCCCCTCCCCCCCCCACAATGGAGTGTCCTCCCAACTGTTATGAGTAGGGATTTGATGAGAGCCAAGAGAAGGACTCTCATCTGTAGAAACCAGATTAAATTATGGGCATTTACTGCACTTGTCCATCGTTCCTGACAAGCAATGGTTTGGACCACTGGAGCTTTACAGTTGCCTTCCAGCTCTCCAGGTGTGCTGGGTTGGAGGGTACCAGAGCAAGAATAGCAGAAGCTGTTCAAGAACAGAATTCTTCTTCTTTCCTTTGTCCATCGAGCTTCACTCAGTGGGTTTGAGTTGGGGATTGAACTGACCCATTTTCTGAGTTCGCACAGCAGGTGAACCAGAAACCGAGGAGTCCTTGGTGCTCTCTGAGCATGGTGGTTTTCTTGCAATGTTTCATTACCCAAACCAGGGAACCTCATCAAGTGCTAGGCAGAAACTGACCCATTGGGCTGAGTTTACATGACATGCTAACTCACTAACCAAAGTAGTGAGCTGGTTTGCCGAGCTGGCTAAGCATGTTCCCAGGTATGCTGGGCATGCACTGAGCATGTAAGCATGGAGTGCTGTGTGTGTGGCTGCTGCCGGATTGGGAAGGAGGTGGGATCTCTCCAACCTTAAGGGCCGGGGTGGGTGGGTGTCTTTTGAGCCCTTCCACCATCCTCTGCTCCTGAGAAGGGACAAAAATCCTGTCCAGTTCTGCCTGGGAGACTTGCTTGAACTCATGTAGATGTCGTTTTGCACCCTCAGGGACAGCAAGTGTGGCTCGGGCCTGGAGCTCCACCTTTGACCACATCATTGGGGGCCACATCTCCACTTTCTTCCGGAATCACACAGCTTTGCACCTGGAGAATGTGCTGGCCGAGTATCCCGACTTCTTCGCCCTCTTCTTGGTGCTGCTGCTCACAGGTGAGGCGTCATTGCCTGCCTCACCAACTGCGGGGCTCAGGCAGGCAGGGGCTTCCCCTCAGCCAGTGGGAGGCATTCCAGGGCAGAGTTGGCCTGTTTGTTTAAGAAGGTAATGCCAAAAATGTCTGCTGTGAAACCTCTCAAGACACTGTACAAATTTATTGAATCTTAAGAAAACAGAAATGTATAAAACATAAATGCCACAGCAATGCTGATAGCAGGAAGTGCCTGGGATCCCAATGGATTTTCATAAAATGTATGCCTGGCATGGAGGTTGTTTTCCTTCCCTTTTCATAACTCTTGCAGAGTTTGATATAAGATGGGCAGCTGTGTAAATGTTTTAAACAAGCAAAGCAGGACGATGGGAGATTCACAGGAGGAAGGAGAAAATTTGCTTCCTGCATTGATCTTCCACTGCGGAGGTTCTTGACTTTGGCAGGTGGAAGATGGGGGGGGCTTCAACTTGCCAAGGTTCAGCAACAATGACCTCCTGCCTTGGCTGCCCCCAGAGGAGCCCATTAATGATCAGCCAGTTGACAAGGGATGGACGTGAGTCATGAGGCTGATAGCAGGGCCGGCATTCCTTAGAAATCAGCGGGAGGATGGTGTTCGTCTCCATAAGGTTGGCTGATTGGCTGTGGCCAGAGCAGAGTGCCAAACTGGACCGTGTCTCAAAATTGGCAAGCTTTTGGCTGCGGTGCTGTGCCTGCCACCTTGCAAATTTTGACACCACCTGGCCTTGCAAAGATGTGGCTGGACGGATGTTTCATCCGATTCACGAGGCTCTTGGGTGCTTAGGATGTAATTGCTGCTAACACTCAGGCAGCGGTGAAATCTACTTACCTTCCTTACCGGTTTGGAAGTGCATCGCCCAGGTGTCATAATAGGAAGTAATGACACCCGGGCGGCGATCGTTACCAGATCGCCGAACCACAGGGAAAAAATTGCTACCGGATTGGGCGATCCAGGAGCATTTCACCCCTGCACTCAGGCCAACAGAATGTGCTGATGTAGGTCATTAACAATAGCCAGGAAGGTGCCAAGTTGCAGCTTGGGTACAGCTGCAGAAAAGGCCCACGTTCCCCACCGCTTGACTTCCAAAGCACAATAGAACCGGCAGGATAGAATTGCATGAAGCGACCGGTGCCAGGATGGCACAGAAGCAGACTTTTAACTCTTGACCTGCCTGGCCCGTCTCTGCCCTCCGGAGGTAAAGCTTACACCCGGAGATCTTCCCTTGAGGAGCACCAACAGGCTCGGTCTCTTTTCTTTGGCTTCCAGGCCTGCTGTCGTTCGGAGTGAGCGAATCTGCCCTGGTGAATAAAATCTTCACGGCCATCAACTTGCTGGTGCTCAGCTTTGTCATCGTTGCGGGTTTTGTGAAAGGAGATGTCAAGAACTGGAACCTGTCCAGGGAAGATTATCAGAACCGCTCGCAAAACCTCTTGGAGTCTGGACACAAGTACGGGCCCCCTCCCCAGTTGTGGCTCCCTCTTAGCTTTCCCAGAAGAGGGGAGGGGGGGTGGAGTTTGGCACCCCCCTATTCTCCTTGCTCCAAGGTAGCATCTACTGCTACAGGTGTTGGGTTTTTGTGTGTGTGTGTGTGTGGATGGATCTGCGGTAGTGGCTGGAGGGAAAGCAGCAGCAAGTTGGGGAGAGCCCTGGAGCAGTGGTGAAATGTAAAATTTGTTACTACGGGTTCTGCAGGCGTGGCTTGGTAGGGAGGGTAATGTGACTGGGTGGGCGTGACCAACCTTTTTTAAAAAAAACTTTTAAAAGCATCTTTTCTACAACCTTAAGAGGTTGCAGAAAAAATGCTTTTAAAAGCCTCTGACATCCCAGCCATTTCGGCCGAAGAGGTTGTAGAAAAAATGCTTTTAAAAGTTAAAAAAAAGCCTCTGATGATTGCGCGGCTCAGCTGGACATGGGGGGTGGGGGTGGCGGTGCAGGGATTTTTGCTACTGGTTCTCCGAACCACCCGCCGCCATCGCTACTGGATCAGGCAATCCGGTCCGAACCGGGAGCATTTTATCCCTGCCCTGGAGGCAAGATGGGGGACCCCAGGCCAGCTGGAGACTGGTGCCCCTCTTAGAAGGGCTGCCCCTCAAGGAGACCGCTTTCCTCACCTGCCTGCCTGTTTCCTCCAACAGGGACCACTTTGGCAATGGAGGTTTTGTTCCCTTTGGCTTTGAGGGAGTCCTCTCGGGGGCTGCCACCTGTTTCTACGCCTTTGTTGGATTCGACTGCATCGCCACCACAGGTAAAGTAGCGCTTTGGAGGCGGTGGAAGGGCTAGTGGGAAGGGAACGCTGTTCCTCAGTGTTTGTTGTGACTGAAGCCCAAGTAGTTATTACCAAACACAATCAGTCCTAAAGAAACATATTTTATTAGAACAGCTGAGAATTACTTCATTCTCAGCTTAGTCCAAATTAATTCCAAAACAAATTCTTCATAAACAGTCCTTTGGCCTTATCACCAACCTTTGTCTTCTTTGGCACCCTGCCAAGGCTTTTCTTGGCAAAAGTTCAGAAGCAAGAGACGCTGACAAGAAACAAATGTAGCAACGTTGCTTTCCTACAAGATCCCAAGAGTCATTGCTGCTCTTTTAAGCCTTCTGGGAGGGGCCAATCATCTCCTGGCCTTGCTCCCGAGTTGTCCTTTTTGCTTAAGCTGCTCTTGCCTTCTGGCAGCCCTGCGCATGCATGCACTTGCTGGGAAGGTGCAGTGTGGAAGTTGTCTTCAAACTCTTGGAGGAGAAGCTTCAAGAGGGCAGAAGACGGGCATTCTCATTTGTTTCAGAGGGCAATTCTAGAACCGGAGCTCCCTAGAAACAAATTTGGATTATTCTTAACAACTGAAGTTATTTGGGGAGCCCGGCGAGTAGTGGAAGACTTTTAAAGAGCCATCGGTCCAGGGTGCTCTGCAGCCCGTCTCTTGTGCTGAGCAGAGGGGTTCGGAGCATTCTCAGATTCAAGTCAGGGATACCGCATGCTCATCAGGTGTGCGGGAACTAAACGCATCAGCCCTGAGGCTCAGATTCCCGGTTCTACCATGCTGTCTTTAAGAAACAGGCTCATAATTTGGGCAGCACATTATGGTCAATGGTAGCCAGTCCTGTGCTTCCTTGGCTACTCGGGAAGACCTCTTCACAAGGCAGAGTTCATGTTTGTGAGAATGGTGTTGGCCTGCCAAATCAGTGAGCATGGGCAGGAGGTCCTTTAACCTTAGCTGACGTTGGAGGATTTTGCTGGAATCTCACCTGTATCATTCTGCACCTGTTCTTCTGCAGGTGAGGAAGCACGGAACCCTCAGCGGTCAATCCCTATCAGCATCATCATCTCCCTCCTCATCTGCTTTGTGGCCTATTTTGGTGTTTCGGCTTCCTTGACCTTGATGGTCCCCTATTTCTTGGTGGATAAAGAGAGCCCGCTGCCCGATGCCTTCAAGGCCGTGGGCTGGGAGCCCGCCCGCTACGTGGTGGCCATCGGTTCCCTCTGTGCCCTTTCCACAAGGTAAGAGAAACGAAGGAAGGTTGCTCAGTTCAGCCAGAATTCCTCATCTCTTGGTTGGCATGATTTATAGCTGTCTCACCAAGATGACTGACAGGTGACTTGCTTATTAATTCTTGAACTCAAAACAATGCTTTTAAAGTACTGAAACCAGGAGTGAAATCCAGCAGGTTCTGACAGGTTCTGGAGAACCAGTAGCGGAAATTTTGAGCAGTTTGGAGAACCAGTAGCAGAAAATTTCAGTAGTTTGGAGAACCAGCAAATACCACCTCTGGCTGGCCCCAGAGTGGGGAGGGAATGGAAATTTTGCAATATCCTTCCCCTGCCATGCCCACCAAGCCACACCACGCCCACCAAGCCATGCCCACAGGACTGGTAGTAAAAAAAATTGATTTCCCCACTGACTGAAACCCAATCAACCTCGGTTTTAAACAGGCCATTTTTGAAGGAAAGGGTAAGAGAATAGGAGGGCAGTTAGAGGTTCGAGGGAAAAGAATGGCAGGATCCTGTGGTTTGAAGGAGAGTTAACCTTCTAGTGCAGAAGATGAACGTATGTCAGGACATCACAGAGAAATTCCTCTTCCCAAAAGTTGCTGCTTAAACCATGAAAAGCAGAAGACCAGGAATGGCCTTAATGAGATATTGGCCAATGAGCAAGCATTTTTGGAACAGAGGCAATCCCTTGGTTCATTGGGAGGCCTGAGCCCCCATCCTAAACAGGACCCAGAAGCCCAGTGGAGAAACACCAGAGGCCCATGGCTTCCATCAGTGGCTTCTGCTCTTTCTCTGCCATGCAGTTTGCTTGGCTCCATGTTCCCCATGCCGCGAGTGATCTATGCTATGGCTGAAGACGGACTGCTCTTCCGGTTCCTCTTCCGGGTTCACAGCCGGACCAAGACTCCCTTGGTGGCCACTGTCGTCTCAGGCATCATTGCAGGTATCTCTCCATTAATGGCTCCCCCCCCCCCCCCCCCCGCTTTATCTGTGATCCAGACAGAGATTTTTACAGCCTCTCCTCTCTTACAGCCCTGATGGCATTTCTCTTTGAGCTGAAGGACCTGGTTAACCTGATGTCTATTGGCACGCTCCTGGCGTACTCTCTGGTGGCTATTTGTGTGCTCATCCTCAGGTGGGGGCCTCTTTGGGTGCTGATCCCTCAGCAGCTTAGATGGTGGGCAGGCAAGCTGGCTTTGCAGGGTGATGAATATTGTAGTGCACAACTGGAGAAGCTACAGCTGAGAAGGTTGAGAAACAAGACCTGGCCACCGGCCCTTTGTTCTTACAGGACTTGTTGTTTGCAGAGAGACTAATCAGGAATTCCTGTTTTTGCCACTCTCGCTTTCCTGATAGATACCAACCTGAGCTATTGAGGTTCTCCAAAGATCTGGAAATGCTCGAGATAAATGGAAGTGAAGAAGAAAAGATGACCATTAATTCCACGGTCGGTGACAATCAGAATGCATTCAAAGAGAAGTTCACTTGCAGGAGTCTTTGCTTCCCCTCTGAGGACATCCCAACCCAAGTGTCAGGGCGCATCGTCTACATCAGCACCACGGTCGTTGGTAAGGATTACTGGGGAGAGGAAGAAATTGGGCGCCCTTGCTGACCTGCAGTTGAGGACTCCAGTGGCTGAGACTAGGGGGCCTCCAGAGACGACTTTGCAGGAGACCAAGAGAAGAGCAGGAAGAGGCCAGAATCATGTTCTGGGGTTGAGATTTTACAGACGAGTGGCTTCTCAGGCGTGGGAATGGAAAAGGTCTAACTTGCCTAACCCTTCCTTCCTTTTGGTCTCATTTCCTTGCAGCTGTCACGATCACTGCCCTGTGTGGCATCCTGGCCCATAAGTGGGCAGCCCTCCAGGTGGGCAGCGTCGGCTGGGTCATTGCCTGTGTCATTCTCCTGGGCATTTTGCTGGCTGGCACCATCATCATCTGGAGGCAGCCAGAAAGCAAGACACGCCTCACTTTCAAAGTAAGACCTCTGGCCAGCTCTTCCTCAGGGGCCCCGTGTGGGATGGAGAGGAGGTGCCTGAATCCGGAGCCTTGCCCTTGGCAAAGGAGCAGGAGAGCTGGACGGTTGTTCCCTCAATGGCACTTTGCCAGGGAGGTTATCTCCTGCCTTCAAGCCAACTTTCCATGCTGGCCGGCCCGCTCCCTCCCTTGGCCTCTCCCAACTGGCCTCCTCTTCCTTTCCAGGTGCCTGGCTTGCCGTTGCTCCCCCTCTTCAGCATCCTGGTGAACATCTATCTCATGATGCAGCTCGATGCAGGAACCTGGGCCCGCTTTGCTGTCTGGATGGCCATAGGTAAGGAACTTGCTGCTCTATTGCAAGGGCTGCCTGGCGCAGAATTTTCCCCGCGTGGTGACCCCGATCAGTTGTTGGGATCGGGGCCGCCAGGGCTGCTCTTACACTGTGGAACTTTGTCTCTTTCTCAGGCTTTGCCATCTATTTTGGTTATGGGCTCCAGCATAGCGAAGAAGGGCAGGGTTCCCAGCAGTCTGCCGCCAACAAAGGCCTGCCTTCGGCCAATTCTGAGCTGAGCCAAGAGATCGCCATCTGAGAGAAGCGGCTGCTTCTGTCCTCCTTCCACTGCCATCGACACCCCCGAGTTCTTGTTCGCCTCCTGCCCCACCTTTCAAGAAGGAAGCCGTGGCACGTGGGACCTTCAATGGTACATTGGACTCAACCTGTGGCAGCAGCTTCATTTCGCAGAGGAGGTGAATAAAGCAAGCTGGGACAAAATTTAGGCAGCAGCCTTTTCTCCCAGGTGGGATGGGGAGGGGAGAGCGACCTTCAGACGAGAAGCTGACACACATGGTTTATTTATTTACCCGGCTTTGCTGGCTAGATTGCCTCCCTCAGGCCTAGATGTATGTAAAAGTGTCAAATGTGAAGAGTCCCCAAATGATCTCCAGGACTGTCAGTCTAGTTTTAACTATTGTTTGTATGTTGTGTTTTTTTAATATCGGTACAACTCCATGCTCTTAGCTTTTTTTAAAAAGTTGGACTCATCTGACCCCCCGCCAGATGCCTTTTCTCAGATGCCCTTGGTCCTGGGTCTCCAGCAGAAGCAATCTGGCGGCCTCCAGAAATTTAGACAGCCTGGGAGTTGTAGCAGTGCAGTATTAGGCTGGAGCATAATTGCTTAAATAATCGTGGTGGTTTGGAGCTCTGCCGTTCTTCTTGCCCAACATTGTTAAATAGGTTCCTGGGGTTTCTCAAATAAAATAAAAACGGATTATTTCTACCAATGGGCTACAAAACTGGCTTACCCAACATGCTCACATATATGGATTCGACGTCCTGTGCACATTCAGCCCATAATAGTTTATTCGCGACAGCAGGCTGCAATGCCTTGAATGAATCGGCCCAGTGTGAAGTGGGGAGAGAGGGCCAACAGCTGAGTAAAGTCATAGTAAAATAAGTCAGTTTGTTAACATGAAACTAAGCCTGGAGATAATCACCACAACATCAGCCTTAGGGGCTCCCCCATGCTGGGAGATGAGGATGCAAGAGAAGGGGAGGGAAGCTGGGCACTGATCTCGTGGTCAGTAGCTGCCAACAGGAGAGCCCTTGACCCTCGGTGCCGCCACCTTCTGGACCAGAGGTGGGAGGCCGAGCAAGCGCCTAAGGGCCCACTGTGTCTGGTTGCTTAGAGCGAAGCCAGCAGAGGCCACAGCTGGCAAAAGCTCAAAGCAAAGTGAGGTCATTGCCAGACTTCATCTGTTGCAAAGATGGCAAAGCCAATAAACCCTCACTGGCTCCAAAACAGGGTGGAGATTTTTTCCTCCTAATAAAAGAAGCCAAATCTATTGTCCAGCTAGTGATTTCCTGTTTTGGCCCATCCTGAAACTGGCAAGGAAACCAGCCCCTAACTTGGAAGGCACCAGGTTGGCAAAAACAGGATTGGGGTAGCTTGTTTTCTCCAACTGTTAAGGGAAAAAGTGGGATGCTTTCTATCATGATGCAAATTATTTACCTTGGACTGGGAAAATAATTCTGAGAATTCCCCAGAAAGCTGGATAGTGACATTGGTTGTATGTACGCAGATACACTCCAGTTACATCAGAAGGCCAGGCTTTCTAACAACTACACCAGGGCCAAGTTCTATAATGCCAAAGCCATTTCAAACTTCATGCAGCTCTGTTCCAAGTCTTATGATTAATTTCCCCAACATTTCCAAAAGCAAATTGTGAATGTTCAGGGCCAACACTGAATTTGTTGTTGTGTTTTGGAAGTTAGCTCTGTACGCACACTTTTGACGTTTCCTCTTTCTGAAGGAGATTTGGTACCACCTCAGTTCAGGGTTTGTAACTCAGTGGCAGAATCTTCACGGGCAGAAGGTCCTAGATCTTCAGAGAAGGCTGGGAGCACCGTGTCTGGAACCCACCCTGAGATAAATGGGCCAGTTCAGCAAAGGCAGCTTTTCATGTTCCTTACTTTACCTTATTCTGCAGCCTCGCTCAGGGCAAGAGGGAGAGATTTCCACTTGTTTTAATAGAACTTTGTTGTCTTGTTTGAACATCTACGGTACATGTGCACAAAAGTTCTTCAACATGAATATAATACGCAGCATCTTAATGCATTTGTTGGACCAAATAAAATGTTGTGCTATTATTCGGTGTCTTGTGTGGTTTGTAGAATGAAGCAGGGATGAAATCTACTTACCTTCCTTACCGGTTCGGAAGTGCATGTGCCCTGCGCGTGTCAGATGCGCATGCGCAGAGGGTAAAAAACACATTACTTCCTGGATAACACGAGGAAGTAACGACACCCGGGCGGGTGGGCGGAGCCTCGCACCACCATCGCTACCGGTTCTCCGAACCACCTGCCACAATTGCTACCGGATCGCCCGATCCAGGAGCATTTCATCCCTGGAATGAAAACGAGAATACATGCAGCCATTTCAATTGTCTGAGTGATGTTCTAGAGCCATGGAAAGGAAGGAAACCCGGCTAGGGCAGAGAACGAGATCCGTTAATTTCCCTAGAAATGCCACACTCTCGAGTTTAGATGAGGTGAAGTAGGGTCACCCTACAGATTTCAGCACAAAAGAGGAAAAACCAGCC
Organism: Ptyas mucosa; assembly: GCA_012654045.1. Classification (NCBI taxonomy): domain Eukaryota; kingdom Metazoa; phylum Chordata; class Lepidosauria; order Squamata; family Colubridae; genus Ptyas; species Ptyas mucosa. The sequence continues at coordinate 738,291 of WNWU01000055.1, forward strand.
CTGCCAAAGATAATAAAGATACCAGGAACCCGACTGGGTGATGCAATAGGGGAGCAGGAAAGGCAGATGGCTTACGTAAACTGAGCAGAGGCAAAGTGACAAGCTTGGATTCGAGATCTCGGCAGCTTGCAGGCAGGACGGACTTACACAGAGGCAGCCAGGGAGGAGGCTGGGAGCCGCCCTGCTGAGGAAGGGGCCATACTTTGCCTAGAGGGCCAGGCCAGAGGTTCCCAGTTTGGTCTGACTGCCATCTGTGGCAGAGGGGAAGGCTTACCAAATGCCAGATTCCAATAAACTCTTGCAAGCGATTTGATTTAGGCTTGAGCGGCTGGCCAGCTTCCAGCCACTTGGTTCTGACAGACAACAGGAAGCCAAAGCCAGATAGCCGGCCGCTGGCTTTCCTACCAGACCCCACTACAACCAGCCAGGAAGACAAGTTTAATCGAATGTCAAAGAGACAAATGCTTAGGCTAGCTATGCCAAGGATGATGGAAGAGAAGGTAAAGCCATGAACTAGATCAATGTTTCTTTTAATAGATGTTTATCATATACTCTCAAGCAGCCCTTTTCAGAACATGGGCTCTTTTTAAACTCATCATCATCATCATCAAATGAAGACACATGTAAATACCATACATCCATTCAAAACTATCTAGAAATCTTTCTCTTTTTCACAGAATCCATGCCTAGATTCTTCTCATTAGTTTCCACCGTTCCAACAAGTATTAACCACATTCAGGACATAGAATAAATAGGGTCAGATGTTTTCTAACCTCATAATGACTGAAAAAGTGAATAATTAATGAACAGATGAGTCTCTCACTCAACTTTTCTCACACCAACCCAGCAATCCTTTTCCAGGCCTTTGAAATCTTCATACCCCCACCTCTCTGGGTAGGTGGTTAGGTCAAGTTCTCTGGAATTTAATAGGCACTTTTCAAACGCCCTTACCCACAGAATTATTCACTTAAAAGCTTTATATTTCACCCTTTAAAACGTGACACTTTCCTCATCTTTCTGCTACCGTGCAGAGGGAAGGGTGGAGAAGGTTGAAACAGAATCCGGTGCAGAATAAATGCAACTTTTTAATTATATAGCTTTTTGCCTAAATTAAGGTTTGGCCGTGAGTGGAAATCTGGGCCTTTTATGCAACTTCATAGCCATTCAGTGGGGATCAGAGAGCAAGAATCACCACCCTTGAAACCTCATGACTAGCGGATGAAGAGCCAGGCGGATGGCCAAAACGTCGTGTGGATCACTGCTGCCCTGAAGTGGTCACATGTGCAGATTTGCAAGGAACCCATGACTACCTGGATTGTGAAAAACACTCTAATCTACCAGTTTCCTTGCCTGTCGTCTTCCATCAAAGGGCACCATTTTCCCAACCGGCAAAACATCCCAATATAAAAATGGTATTTTAATTACAAACTGGAATAGTTCTTTTTCCAGTAATCTGCCTTTATGACCACATCTATACAGAGGAAGCTAGCAAGAAGTGTGTTGTTGCACAGGAAGAGCTCCTCCTCACATTAATAGCAGAGAAGTCGGTTTATAATTCCAAGTAGAAATTTATTGCAAAACCAGATTTCACGGCACTATTCAGTCTTGTTAAAACTGCGCAGGGAATCGTATTTTAACAGGAACTCCACAGCTCAGTATGACAGATTTATTTTGATAAATATAGAATTATTGGAAACAATTTTGGAAATCATTAATCCAACCCCTTATCCTGTATTTCTACGTCATTTTTCTATGGCCTGGCTCCTTCATAGAATGCCACACAAGGGAACAGTGTTGATACCAAACTTAAATGTATACATTTTTCTGCAGGCTTCAGTAGGATAAATAATTCCTACTGTTCTTAATACTCTAGCTCTTATTAGAATTACTCCACTGATACTAGGATGTCTGTTCGGTTTCTAGTATTGACATACTATTATACAACATTCCATAAAACACAATAGAACAAGAACTGTAAGATATATAACTCTAACGAACAGTTTGTGCATTACTATGATACATTAATTCAGCTACCTTATTGCAAAATTTAACATTTAATTTTCAAACCATAGTATTTAATGTTATGTCATAGAAAAATCTTATTCTACCCACTTAATGGCCAGTCCTGGAAATGCTGAGACTCAACCTTCAAATAAGAGATTTTGCTACTTCCTTCTATTCTCATGGAAAAATACCAGTAGCAAATCTTATTTCCCACTTGCTTCTGACTGGATTGCAAAATCAGGAATTTAAAATTGTTCTGTAATCCACTAAGTAGAGTATTTTATTACCCGACAATGGACTCTCAATAAATAGAAATCCATATAATTATAAGGATACTTGTTCAGGAAATTGATGAACCGGAGAAGTTAATCTTTTAAAATGGTTAATTCCATTTCCCTCTCATTCACCGTCTGAGCCAAAGGCAAGGAAAGAGATTTTCCAGTTCTGTTCCCACGCAGATTAGATCTACACAACCGGGGTTCTTGCTGGGATAGATACTATCTGCCTTTGAATCAAACCTCTGCTTTTCATATTCTACTACATGGAGATACTCCCTATTCTTCTAACTTGGACGGGAGATTCTTTGGAACCTTACTTCCCTCTGCTGGTGATTAGCCACCCTTGCATCAGGAAACAGGTGGGGCATGGACTGGCAGGGAGCTGATGGGGCAACAATTCCGTTATATATTTTTGAGATTCTGCCTTGGCTATATTGCTGCCTCCAGCTGTTGAAACACAAGCAGAAGTAGAGGACCAACATGAATTTGAGTCCTAAGACTGCATGGCTTGGCAAAACAGAGCTCGGAATCCCGCACAAGTTTGTGAGTCAAAAAGGCTGCCCGCGTTTTCACTTTCCAGGAAACGCAGCTATGTTTCTGGTAGTTCCCCTATTACTTGAATTCAATTCTTCCCCCTACGCATCCTACCCATAAATAACCCAAATATGGCTGGCCTCTGGCTTAGATCTAGTTTGTAAATGTACAATGCTGACAACTCCAGTAGATAGACTGCAAAATTATGTCAACAAGCAACCTATCTTGATTCACATGTTTCTAGGGTTGAATAAGTGTTTCTAGATGCTTATTTAGCAGAGATTGATAATTCAATTGGTCCTTGGTAGCCCACAACTTTGTAAAGCTTTTCAATGTTTTTGTTGACTTACATAACCTTGCTAAATTTAGTTACTATAAGAATAAACTGCTGCCACCAAATCAGAATTGTTCCTGTGTTCAAGATGGTTTGTTAAAATGTAAGGTGTCAGAAGAGACCCTGCTACTCCTGCTATCACCGCAGCAGAGTTGAAGATCAGGCAACCATGCAGAATCCGAATCCAGGCACTGCCTCTGTGATGATCCGCTACGAAACGGCATTTGGCAGATTTTATTTATTTCCCAACATTCACAGCAGACAAGGTACAAGGTCAAAGCAAATGAACTTTTGCAAGAGTTCAAAACTGAAATAATCAATGATTATTGATTGACAACTCATGATGGCAATTTATCGTTAAAAGGGCCATGAAACCGAAGACCGATTGAGAGCCCTCCTTTCTCTTGGGAGCCCGAGGCAGCACTCCGCCCTTGTACAGCCACCACCTTGCGAGGTGTTACTACCATGAGTAAGTACAGGCAGTCCTCATTACATTCATTTAGCGACTTACATTCATTTAGTGACCATTCGGAGTTACAACGCCAGCGGGAAATGGGGCCGATGACCGTTTTTCACAGGTACCACCTTTGCAGCGTCTCCCGTGATCAGGTGGTCAAAATTCGGATGCCTGGCCATCGACTCACATTTATGACCGTTGCAGTGTCACGCGGGTCAGTGGGGAAGCCAGGTTCATTGGACAACTTATCAGCTGCAATGATTCTCTTAACAACCGAGACAAGAAAGGACATAAAACAGGGCAAAACCCAAAACACATTTCTCAGTTAGCAACGTAAACCTTGGGCTCAGTTGTGGTCGTAAGTCGAGGACTGCCTATCGTTTATTCGCCTTTCTTGCAGCGCCCCCTCCAAGGAGGCCAAATGGAGAGCGGGACACTTACGGGCAGGCGGCTCCTCTCTGGGCCTCGCCGTGGCGGCTGCTTGAACGTCCATCCTCCCGCCGGGGCCGAAACCTCACGTGGGACCCCACTTCCCCCCCCCCCCCCCAAAGCCACCTCTCCCCTCTCTCTTCCGGCCACCGAGCTGAAGCGCCAGCTGAGCAGGCGACGCCACGTTCGCATTCCGCGCCAGGCTGTTCATTGGTCCTCCAGTGAAACCCTCCACCAATCCGACGAGGACCTCATCCCATCGGCACCGAGGAGCTTTCTTAACCACGTGCAGCGAAGCGCCCAATCGGAATTGAGCGAGGGGGGCGCGCCACTCCCCCCTTTTTCTCTCGTTTCCGACGCCAAGCGCGCTCCGGGCGGGGTGGTTGGTTGGCTGCGAGGCTGGTTTGGACTGCACCATTATTTTACCCTGCGGGGGGGAGGTTGCCTGTGCCCCCCCCCGTCGGAACTTGGCTCCCTCCCTGAGCGCCCATTGATCCCTTCGGGTGGTCCCGGCGCTGTTGGCACCGGCAGGAGCGGAGGGGGTGGGTGGGGGGCGAGGGAGACCCTCACTCGGAGCCCCACTAGCCCGTGTTTCCCGGGTTGCTGCAATTGCCGGGCAGCCAGGCTGATGGTGCCCCTTGGATCTCCGGCCAAAGCCAAGCGCGACCCACTGGCAGAGGGGCATCAGCTGAGCAGCAGCGCTCGCCTTTCACGGCCTCCGGCAGGCACGTAGCCAAGGCTGAGTTATTCCCTCCCCAGGGCAAAGGAGGCCCAGGCCTGGGCAAAGAGCAGCAGCACGATCCCTCTGGGCCAGGAATCCCGCCCAACTGGAAAAGCCCAGGCAGGGAGCTCCCCAGCCCCCGCCCCCCTTTAAAGTAGATCCTGGCAGCATGGCCAGGGCAGCCTCTACCGCCACCAAAGGCGCCTGGTCTTTCCACCTAAAAGCCCCTTCTTCCTCGCAGGACACGCAGACACCGTTGGCTTCACAGTGGTTTTAATGTGAACAAGTCTCGGACCGACGTTACATCAGACAGTCAGCCCAAGACACAGGTGGCTGACTTGTAAGCCTCCCCTCCTCCCCTTCAAAGGTACTTCACTACAGCAGCAACAGCCATGGATCTTCAGACTTGTGCACCAAATAAAACTATATTTAAAACCCACAGTGAACGCAGATTTGTACGGTGCCGGCAGGCTGCTCCAAATGGGGATGCCGATATCCTTCAAGCAGCAGCTCTGGAAGCCTGGTTGCTATCGAGCACTTGCTGGTCATCTCAACTCATCTGACCTTTCCCAGCCCTGTTCTGCCCTCCGCTGGACTTTATGCAGAGCTGGAAGGGAGACCGGAGGCCCTTCAAATAGTGTTTAACCCACAAGGGCAAGCTTGAGGAATGCTGAGAACGTAATTAGAATAGGGCCTCTCCCTTTTTACTCCATATTCCCAGTTAATTGCCCACCCTAAAGTGGAAGGTGGGAAAGAAGAAACTTTAATTAAAGCTTTGGGGTATGGACTGATATTCTCCCCCTATCTCCCAGGGGGCAACCCGTACAGAATGCTGGGCATTAGAGAGACTTATTCAACTGAGGAGGCTCCTTAGGGGACAACAAAATACCCACAAGCCGCCTATAAAATCTCCCCTTTCATTACACATTAAACAGCAGAGAACTTTGCACCACAATCTTGCAAGCACGGAGTTGTGAGCTCAGAGACTCTGCAAAAGCAGGTCAAGCACCACATAGTACAACTTCCAGTTCAAAGGCAAAAAAGGACTTTAAATCACGCAGGGTTCCAAACACAGAAACAACCTCCCCCTCCCCAAAATAGCCGCTGCAGCCTCTTTCCTGGGATCGAATGGCTGACCTCTGCAGCTGCAGCACAAACCAGGGGCTGAAGAAGCCCCACATGGCTCCTATGAAATGCTCGCACAGCCTTTTGCTGTAAAAGTGAGGCTACTGTAACCTGTAATTTTGCACGGTATCATCCAGTGCGGCCTGTGCAAGACATTGCTGAGAAATTTTGGGGACCCTCCTGTCTGCTGGGGTGCACATTTTGCTTACTCTCTTGGGGATCGATCCTCTCTCTCCCACCAGAAATAGTTGGCAAAAGCTTTTCTGTGCTTCACCTGGGAAATCATTTTGGGCAAGGTACCACAAAGCCCCTCCAAACATTACAACGAGGGAAAGGGGAACCAGAGTCCCTGCAGGGCAGCTGCGTGGGCTTCCCAAAGGCCAGATCACTGACAAAAGAGGTTTTGGTCCATAAGGCTACCTTCAAAGAAGGGAGAAGGGACTGGAAAGCAGAAACTGGCTTTAATCATTCAGGGCCGAGAGACACTAATATTGACAGAAAGAACAGCTCTGAGCAACAGACTCTGTGCCAAGTTCTCCCCGGGGACATCTGTCCAGGCAGGAAAACTCCCTTCCTCCTTACTCAAAAGCAGAAGGCTCAGATCCCGAGTGTATATTCTTACACAAGTTCCTGGCAAGCTTTACACATCCACCGATAAGTACAGCTATTCATAAATCCTCACCTTTCATGCAGAAACCAAAACCCAACAGAATTTGTCATGGCTGCCTGACAAAAGGGTGGAATGGGATGGCGTGATGGGCAACACTGGAGAAGTAGGGGAGTTCAGAAAGAGAGAGAGAAAAAAAGCTGGTTCAGAAGAAAGTGTAAAAATAAATGTCATTTTTGCAGAGAGGAAAAAAAATGGAAGAGAGGCCAGGCTCCCCTACTGGCGGACCTTCCCCGGGACGTAATTCCTATCGATAGTTTCTTCTTGCAGGAACATATGTAAGCAGCGCTCGTTCTGTGCCAGCGGGTGTCCAGCGATTCTACCAGGAGAAACGAGAAAAGGCAGGGGGGTTACATGGTCCAATAGCTACCTGCTGGCTGACATTACACAAGAAAGAAAAATCGCAATGGGTACACCACGCAATCATGGTCTTGCAGGGATTTAATTGCGGTAGTTGCCGTTCTTTCTCCTTTGGCCCTGGAATAAGAGTTTGCTCAGGGAGCCGGGCCCTCGCTCGGTTCTCTTCCCTGGGCTCCCTTGGGAAAATAAAGGGAGAAGACTGCCACTTTCTGTGAGAGGCAGAAAACAGGCAGAGCTGCTGGCGGTGGCAGAGGAAGCAGGCTGAGCAATAGCATATGGTTCTTATCCTGACAGAGGAGATATGTTTTCTGATGGACAAGCACTTTTCAAATAAAACCGGGCACTCTGCCCATAGCAGGAGGCAAATGTCCACCTCCTGCCTTCAAAGCAGCATACAGGATATTCCTCCCTCCCGCTTTCCCACAACTGGATAAGGCAAGATGCAAAAAAGAGGTGAATCTATCAGTTGAGGATGGACTCGAACGCAGGCCTTGCCTGAACTTATTCCAACTATTTAACCTTAAGCATGTTCTGCTCATTTAATGGAAATATATTTAATGGCAATATAATGGAAATACTCGACTTACCACCAACTCCTCAAACATGGACTCATAACCCAATTTCAAAGGTCGGACAGCCACCCCCACCCCCACCGCTATGCAATTACAGAAAAGATTCAGCTGTAAAGGTCGCAGACACACAACCACAATTTTTGATGCTTTGTGCTGATTTCTGGTCCTTAGTTCTGGCTTCTGGCAAAAAACGCCCATTGAATAAAACTGATTCGTTTTACTGACCGCTACATTTACCTAACGGCCACCACAAAAAGGTCATAAAATCAGGCACAGCGACTGCTTGATGATTAACAACCATCAATTATGGTTATCAGTCAAGAATTGCTTGTCCAATTTAACTGAGGTTTCAAACAGTGTCTACTAAAACAAATTCGATTCATCTAACATAGGGGGTGTCTCCAAACTTCACAAATTTAAGATGTGGACTTTCCAGCTGGCTTGGGAATTCTGGGCGTTGAAGTCAAAGTTGCCAAGTTTGGAGAGCCCTCATCTAATGCACTAAGCCAAAACATGAACCCCTTATAATTCAGCGAGCAGCACTGCCTCTTGCATGACCCAGTCCTTCTTTCCCAAACAGCCCCCCCTCCCCAGGCCTTACTTGTTGATGAACTGTTCTAAGCCTTGTCTTCTTTCTTCTATGAAGGACTCCTCAAAGATGCCCTCGTCTCCCCGGAAAGGAAGCTGGCGTTTCAAGGCCTTGCCCGGCAATGGAGGTACTACAATCTGTAAGCCCAGAGTTATCATTTTAGCGTGGAGGAGAACCGGACGCTTGCCAAGCTGCCCCCTTTTCCCCATGGCCCCTCCAGATGCTCAGCCCAAGAGCAGGCTTCGAGAGGGGGGCTCCAGGCAAGGCCCTCTGCCCGGCTGCTGGCACTCACCTTGCTGTCCCGCTCCAGCTCATTCTTCAGCCATTCAAAGTCACTGTATCGCCGCCTCACACAGGAATCTTTCAGTTTGAAGATGGGCAGGTTTGTCTGGGTGGGAAAGAAGAGAGGATGGAAGGCCGCCCCCCCCTTCCTCCTCGCCTTCCCCCAGAGGTGGTTTCAGAGGGCAGGGACCCATTTCTGGGCCTCCTGTAGGAGAAGCCCCCCCTCTCCTTCCTGCACATCTCCCCCAATACCCCCCCCCAAGCTTCCAGACCCACCTCCCACCATCAGGATCCGGGCAGGGTCTCCTCTGCAGGGCAACGCTCTCCTGGCAGGGTCGGCTGCCTTTTCTATCAGCCATGCATGGGGGGGGACATCCTCCCCCCCAGCTGACCCCTTAGCTGTGCACGTGGACCCACAACTCTCCCCCCCCCGGCTTTAATAGAGGCGTGTGGGGGGGGCTCTCAGCCCCTCCTCAGGAAGAAGAGACCCTCCCCCCGAAGGGCAGGGGGCCAGGCAGGTTTCCTGTCCCGGAATGGGCTGCCCCGGAAGGCCCCCCACTCTGGCAGCCCCATCTGGGAGGGGGGTCAGTAGGGAAAGCCCCGCCCCCGCGAAGCCCCGCCCCGCGCACCCTCATGCGGAGCTCGTAGCTGGTGTAGCGGGCCCGCCCGACGCCCACGGTCTGCGGGTTGAAGATGTCGATCTCCAGGAAGTTGCTGGGCGGCCCGTAGGCGTCCGTCAGGTCCTGCGGTTTCGAGTTCAGGCGCCGCGTGTCGGCCACCGCCGCCTCGGACATGATGGAGGGACGCGAAGTCGGTCAGAGCCGCCTCAGCGGAACCCGCCCCGCCGCCCCCGCCGCTACTACTCCGGCCGCCGCCGCCGCCTCCACCTCTTCAGCGCTGCGGCGCCGCAATACATAGCGCCGCCCCGGAACCTGCGCGGATAGGCGCGGCGTCCCTTCCGCCCTGCATAACCGCGGGCGGGATCCAGGTTCCGGGGCTCGCGACGCGCCAACCCCGCAACGCGCACAAGCTAAAGCCTCTCCTTGCCGGGAAAGGGGATTTAAACGCCATATCCATGGCGCGGGGTTCCGGAATTCCGGTCCCGGGAAACTGCATTTAGCATTACCGCCGTACCCGCACCCGGCAGAAGGGAGGAAATATCCAGGATCCGGGGCTGCCTGTCAGAGGGCCCCGACTGCTGCACCGCAAGGAAATGCCGCTCGCCTCGTAGAGGGGAAATGTTCGTGGCTTGGGCGCATGCGCGAGGTTGCCTCGCCCTGTCCTGTGGAACCGAGAGGGTCTCTGGCGCTCTGCAAGAGACGGGGGGGCGGGGGGGGGGGGAAAACGTGCAAATATGCAGAAATTAAAATGCATTTTGTGCGGTTTCCCCTTCATCGGATTGCAAACTTACAAAGGGTCCTACAGGTTCGGGGGGTGGGGATGGTTCTTCCCCCTCCCACTCTAACTGCTCTTCCTTCTCCTGATATTTCAATGCATTTATAACCGCCTTCTTCAAAATAGAAAAGCAGAACCCAAGCAGACCCTGGCATAGTAATAGCAGCAGCAGCCAAGTACTTGAAAGCAAAACCCAGGCGAAAAATGCTGCAGCCAGAACGGGAAGAGAGAAAAACAACAACCCACCAGCCAGTTCCTACAGCAGGTGTCAGCAAAGCGCAAGAACCGGCAAGGTGAAGGTGAACTGGATAGAAAGAAGCCGCCTTTCACCCTCCAAATGGGCTGGGCTGCACCTCCCAGAATTTCCAGCCAGGATTAAGGGGGTTTGCAGCAGGCGGCTCCCAGGGATGACCTTATATATAGAGCTCCCATTCGCCCTCGTCCTGAACTGGGGACACAAATTCCGCAGAGCTAGAATTTCCCACAACGTGCCTGCTTTTAACTTCAGGAGGTGCATTTTTGGACAGGGCATAGCAGTGGCCTGAAGGCAGGGAGCAGGGATCCCAGGCCCTGTGGGATTTCTCTTGACCTCGGAGAGCGACACCTGACGTACCTTCTTGTCTCTGGGATGGTTCAGTTGGTAGTTTAAATAAAGGTGTGTTTTTGCTCAAAAGCAACGGTGAAAGTGTGGATCCAGAGATGCCTTTCCCCTTCTGCTACTGCTTACTATGGGGAATGGCCGTGATGGTGGATTGAGGGCTCCGACATGCATTAAAAACAGGTGGAGTTTGGATTGCACCCTGATGGCCCCAGTTCTCACGGTACCTGCAGCTATCCCCCCCCCCCCCCCCAATGCTTGACTGGCCACTTTTAACTTTTGGTTAGTTTTGTTGCGGAAACTCAGTTTGCCCAGGTTATTTTATGACTCAATCTATTTGGTGAACCCAGAAAATATTTTAATAATCAAGTTAACTATTGTGCATATTAGTCCAGTCTCGGTAGGTGGCATGGCTTGGGTCCCATGGCCTGTCAGAAGGAAAATGCATGGCATGTAAGGGAGGAACGCTTCACACCGCCTGCTAGAAAGTCTCGTGATTAAAGGACTTCCTTTAACTGGAAGGTCTAACAGTTCATGACGCACTAAGCTGTAACCAAGCACATGGGATGGATTTATGCACCACGGAAGGTGCCAAAAGTGGCCGAGTGGTTTGCAGCGCAGCCGTCTGCCCTCTCTGCCTCCCTGAATCCTGGGAGGCTGCTGTAGCTTTGCCAAATGGGGGGATGAGGCCGATTTCTCGTCCTTGCCTGAAAAACGCACCCCCCCCCCCCCCCCCCCCTTTGCAGCGGCTCAAGACCAGCTGGCGGGGCAGCACAAGAGGTCACAGCCAAGAGGCGGGAAGGAGGAGGGCGTAACTTGGAACAGCCAGCAGGGGGTGGAAGGAGCGTCTCCTCGGCACGGCGGGCTTGTTTTGGCGGCAGCGGATTGGCCGCCTGCTTATGTAAGGGCCCCAAGAAAGAAAAAAGAAGGGGCACGCGGGCCGCGAGGCCTTGTGGGAATTGTAGTTGCAGAAGCGCGTCTCCGGGGTGGAGGCGGTGGGGTGCCTCGCTTCGGCCGAGCTCCCGTCCGCTCGCTTTGCCTGACGGGAAAGCGAGTCCCTGGCGGCGCGGCGCACGCGCGGAGGGGCTCCTGCCTGCCTGCCTGCCTCGCCTGTGGTAAACAGAGTGCCGCCGAGGCGGCGGGCTGCTCTCGTGGCTCCGCGCTCGCTCGGCTGAGGAGCGGCCAGGCCGCGGCGGGAAGCGGGCGAAGGCAGCAGCGAGGCCGGACGAGGGGGGCCCGAGGCGTCGGTCCCGGAGCTCCGCGGGCGCTTCCCCGCCGGGCGCCCGGCCTGAGGCGCTGATGTGGCGGCGCTGAGGGAGGCGGCGGGAGAGGCGGCGGCGGCGGCGCCATCATGGCGGAACCGGCCGGGAGCCCCCAGGCGGCAGAGTCCTCCTCCTCCTCCTCGTCCCTGGCCGCGCTGGACCCGGAGTTCCCCCCGCAGAGCCGGCCGCGCTCCTGCACTTGGCCGCTGCCCCGGCCCGAGCTGGTGGCCGTGGTCGAACCGGAGGCCGGGGACGCGGCGGCCAGCCCCGAGGAGTCCGGCGGCGGCGGCGGCGGGGTCGGCGGGGAGGCCTGCGGGGGCGCGGCGGGGTCGGCCGCGGGGTCGGCCGCGGGGGGGCGCCGGGGGGTCCCGCAAGGGCGGCGCGGGGTCTGGCGGGGCGCGGCGGAACGCCTGGGGCAGCCAGTCCTACGCCGACCTCATCAGCCAGGCCATCCAGAGCGCCCCGGACAAGCGGCTGACCCTGGCGCAGATCTACGAGTGGATGGTCCGCTCCGTCCCCTACTTCCGCGACAAGGGCGACAGCAACAGCTCCGCCGGCTGGAAGGTGAGCCTCACACAACACACACACACACTTCGGCAGCTGCGACGGCCCTGCGAGGGAGGCCGTGCTCGGCCTAGGAGAGCGGCCTCCCTTTTGCTTGGCGGTATTTTATTTCCAGGCTGCTTTTGCACGGCTGCTGCCTTTAAAAAACAAAACAAAAGACCCAGATTATTGCTTCGGTGAAGGAGGCCTTGGCCCTCAGCCCTTTGCAGCCTTTCACCACTTTATCAACTTGGCAGAAGGCTCTCCTGAAACCTGAAAGTTGGCTTGTTCTTTTAACACCCCCCCCCCCCCCCAGTTCTGTGTGATAAGAATACTGCATTGCCAACATATCCCAATTCCCCCCCCTCTTGAATCATTGTGATAGGAATGGAAAGGCAGTAAATTACACACTTTTCCCAACTCTTTTTGGCAGGGTAAAAAAGAAAACCCACAGGAATTCTGGTAAATTCTAAAAAAAAAAACGGGCAGGGAGAGCCTGATGTTTTGAGGGTGGTTTCCCTCCCCCCCCCCCCCCCCCCCCCCCCCCCCCCGCCCCGCAGGTGCATTGTGGAAATTCTGGCATTGTTTCATCAGAAAGCAGCTTTTAGTGCCAGCTTGCAAACCTGTTGCGTTTGTATAGAAAACAGCTCTGGAAGGCAGGGTTAGAACCGGGCACTTCAGCACCGGCTATTCCCCATGTCCCGCCACATATTTGGAAGTGGGCAGCACATCTTTGGGCCAGTGTGCAGCAGTCCCTCATTTGTTAGCTGTCCAAGTTACTTGGAACGGGGATTTAGTTTCCAGAGCTTCAGGATAAAGTGCTGTTCTAAAAATGGAACATTTCTGAGCATGTGCAGAATGCCAGCTTTAGGAAACCTGCTGCTTCCTGGAACCTGCTTTTAGACGAGGTGGGGTTGCTGGTCTCTATAGATTGGCCTGCCTGGTGGCTTTGCCATCTTGCAGGGTTCCTGGTGCCAAGGGTTTTGAAGTCGTCTTCCGTCCTGCCAGGTAGGGCAACTGCTTCCTTTCTGGTTAGGGAGGAAAAAAAATCACAGAGGCAGGTGGAGAGGACACCCAACAAGCCCAGCTACAGATTGCCCCACTTGCTGCAGCTGCTTGGCCTTGAGCCCGTTTACAGCTGACACGCTGGAACTCTTTAATCTTAACCCTTGTACCAGTTTCAGCCCAGGTTGAAAGGACGGTGGATTGAACGCCATGCGTCCTGGCAATATTGACTCCCGCAGGGTGTCTCTGGGCAGAGAGGCCTGGGATTGGCTCTCCCCGCACTGCCCTGATTATTGCCATGGCCCAGATACCCTGCAGTGCTACTGCAAGGGCAAAGCAGTGTGGGGAGGTTCGCCTGATCAGCCGGTGAGAGGACGGCTTCGGTGGCTGGAAATTAGAAAGGGAGGACAAGGAAGCTGCTCCCTGCACACCTTGAGAAAGGCCCAGAAATGTCTGCAGGCTTCTTCTCCCTCTTGTGTCTCCTTTCTCCCCAGCCTCCGAAAAAGAAAATGTAGGATTGGGCTGGGGGGGGGGGGTGTTCCTTGACTTGGGAAGAGATTTACAGCTTTGTTCCATTTTGTCTACTCAGTGTCCAGTCATGCTACACAGACAATCTGGATATAATAAATAAGTGCCTGGCTTGATTTGCCGTGAAGATTTCTTAAATCTTGACTTACATGTTGGCAGGACGGATCCCGAACAGTCGTCAAAGGGTGGACTTAGGGAAGCTGTGCAGCAGATGACTCCCCCCTCCCCCCTCAATGTTGTGCTCTTTCCTCTTGAGCTTGACCCCGCAGTTCACTTTGTTTCAGCACTTCCAAGAAAAGCCACTCCCTGCCCCCTTTGTAAATGTTCTCAGCTGTTTCTTGGAAAGGCAGGAGTCCAGTCTAGGACTCTCTGCCAGTGTCGCACAACTTTCTCAGTCACAGGCTTCAGCTCTTTGTCACTCAGCTGGGCTGATGCTTAATATAAATATCTCCTTCATAGCGGGCATTCCTAACCCTCCCAGTCCTCCTTTCAGAAAGGGACCTCTGAGCTGAGAGCGGACATGTCTCTTCGGCTCTGAGGAAATGCAGTATGGCTGGGAAAAAAAAATTTTTTTTAAAGGCTCTTTTCAACATGACTTGTGTTCCTTTGAAAAATTGACAGTGCCAGCCATAAAGGCAGTTGACTTTTTCAGTGGTTGATTGTCTCTGTTCTGAGAGCACCAGATGTGTGAATTACCCACTTTTTAAAGAGTGTGTGTATATGGTAGAAATTTATTTGGGCTGGAAATGCCATCTTCCTTTACAGGGAGAAGCTTCGTAGCCCTGCTTAGGAGAAAGCCTTTGTTTAGGGGAGGGTCTGTCTCTGTTGGCTTTAAAGATCCGTTTATGACTGATGCTGGAGAGGGGAGGGTATCCTAATCATGTAGCCAGTTGTCTTTGCTGTTCTGGAATGCAGAGGTTTATGAGTGGCTGCCCTTTCGGTTTGAGCAGAATTTAAACTCAGGGTGGCTCAGCCTTTTTTTTTAGGGGCATGAAGATGCTGAATCATGGAAGTTCACTAACTACCAGCAATTATCAAACAGTCATTTTTTTATGACAGTGTTTGGCTATGTTTTGTTCTGTACAGTATCATGCAATTTAAAACGGGAATTTTTTCTGAGGTGCAGATGGAAGAAGCCTGGATGTGATTTGGAACGGATGACATGAAACTGTGCTGATTGCAAGGCGAGAAAGACAAGCGTCTTGATCCCTGCACTTGCTGTCTTGGTTCAGCTTAAGATGAAGATGTGCCAAACCTGCTCTAACGCTCCTTTTCGGCCTCTTCAGAGGACCGCTGCAGGTTGCTGTTGGCTTTGAATGCTTGGGAATGGGCTTGGTGGGTGACACAGAATTTAAGAATGAACTGAGTTAAAAGGAGAATATTCAAATGATGCAGCACAGGGTAGTTGCATCTCCTTATTAATGGTTTATAGGTAACTTTCTTAAATTTCCCCCTTACCGCATCCTTAAAACTCAGAAGGGAGAAAGTGGGTTTCTGTGCTTTCCCCCCCCTTAAGAGCCTGTTAGTTTCTGGGCTGAGCAGGGATGAGGGAGGCTACGCTGCATCCTTCCTTTTTCAGTGAATTTCCAATGCTTTATTAAATGCAGAGAAGGCATGGTGGTGCCTTGGGAAAGCACCAATAGGAAGGTCTGACTTTTTTTTTTAAAGGAAACTATAAGTTTGTACAGTCCTATAACTATGCTGATTACAATGGCTGGGTCCATATAGCTCTCTAAAGCTTCAAGTGAGCAAGCTACTATACTTGAGTTGATGTGTGACTGCAATATATCAGTGCACTGCTTCTCAGGTTTCTGGGTTATCAGTTACTGGTTCAAGGAGGAGAAGGAGGTTTTGGTGGGGAGGGGGAGGATTGAACAAAGATAAGGAAGCAAATAGAGTTTCAACTTGGTGATATTTCAGGGCAGTTAATGCTAGAGAATGCAGGGAGGATATTATCAACTAATTTTTCCTGGCTGAAAGAGTAGATTAAAAAAAAACAGGGTGTGCTTAACTGAATCAGAATAGGACAAACATGCCCCGCCCCAGAGCCAGTTGGGTTCAGAGTCCCAGCAGGCACTTTCCCACTCCTTCCTCCTGCCGCTCACTCTCCTGGTAACCTGAGTGGAATTCTCTTCCTGTAGAAAGGTTTCCCCCTGGAAGGAGCCTGTGCAGAGAGAGGCAGGTGGGAGCTGTATCTGCCCCCAGTGGCTTCACCGGGATCCTGAAGCTGGCAAGAATCTTAACGCTCACTGACCACTAGGCAAAACGGCTCAGTTGGGTGTCTGTGAACTTCATGTAATCTGCCGGCTAAGGATGATCTCCAGCTGGGCTGATACTGCTGCCCAATTTATTCTTTGCTTCCACACAACAAGAAACAAGATCCTTTTGCTTAATATGCATTGGAAACATCCAGATTTCTGTTGGATTTTATAATTTCACAAATAGGCCTTTTAAAGCCTTACGCTGTGTTTTTCCACCAGTCATCCAGAATGTGACTAGAAATTAACACCTTGCCTTGCACAGCTAAATCCTGCTGTGTGTGTACTCTCTCCTCCTGTTTTTAAGAGTTTGATGAAACATACTTTCTCTCCCTGTCAATCCTACAAGGCAGGCTGGCTGAAGAAACAGGTGCCATGTAGCCCTAAAATTATTTTTATTACAGTGACTGTAATAACAGAATCTTGTATGTCTGAATGTGCTTCCCTGCCCCCCTTCCTTTATTTTAGGGATTTCCCCCCCTAAATCACATTAAAATAAAGAAGGGAGGATGTTAAGCAAGGATCTCCTTACAATCCCCTGCTGGCCTTGAACGACCACAATTGTGGGGAAGCCAACAGGAAGTTGCAAGTCCCAGGCAGCTCTCTTGCAGGTTGGCAAGCAGGTGAGTGACTCCTGTGGGGGAAGAGGATGCGTGAGGCTTTGGCATAGCACAAGGTGCAGCAGGGGGCACCTAATGGCGTGTGAGGGGCTGGTGCAATGCCAGTGCAGAGAGGCTTGGCGTGGCTGCTGCCAGGAATGCGAGATTTACCTGGGCAAGTTGCAATCTCCTCCGCATGCTTTCCCATGGACTTTGCTTTGATTTGGGAAGCGGCAAATGGTGATCAGATGACCTTGGGATGCTACCACTGTCATAAGTTTGAGTCAAGTGCCCAGATTGTGACCGTGTGTCTGTGACAGGTGCTGGGCCAGCCAGAACCTCAAGGACCAGTTGCAAGTACCCCTTGTTCAGTGCTGTCCTAACTTTGGCCACTCAACAAGTGGATGTTATTCAAGGACTACCTGTAAATAGACATCCCCAAATTTCACCTGCAGGGATCAAGTGAAACAATCCAGTGAGGTGAGGAATTGGCGATTTCCGTACAAAATTACGGTACGTGAGGAATGTAGTTAGAGAAAAGTTGTTTTCTGTTCGGTTGAAGAACCCGGGACGACCCAGTTGCGGCTGTGATGCTGCCAGTTGTGCAGTGTGGCCAGCAGGCTGCCCTCAGAACATTAGATCCTTGTCTCTGGTTTCTGCAGTCAGCACGATATTCCTTGGCTGTGTTGACTTGAACTTTTCCAGCTCCGTCGCAGAGGGCAAATTCCTTCCTTGGCAGACGCTTCTGTAGGAGCTGGCAATTCGATACAGGAGATGCTTTTCCTTCCTCCCAGGAATGTCTGAGTGTTTGGCTCATCAAACCATCATTTCCTGTCTGTCCTGGTGAGGACAGTTTGCCCCAACCAGCTGCCAAACGGTTGTAGGTTTGGAAGCTCCTGAATGAGCTATAGCCACTCAACCCTTCTAAAGATCCATTCTAGGGCCCAACAGTAGTATCAAAATCATGTTACAAAAATTGTGTTTGCCTCGTGGTGAAGAGAGAGGTGCTTTTTAGAGTGCTGCTTTTCCACCACTTGATATCCTGAAGTAGAATGACAGTTCCCAAAGTAATAAGCCTTCTTCCAAAATGGTATGTTTTCAGGTCATCTGGACTAAGAAACCCACATCAGAAAATGGGGGAGTGGAGGAGATGCATCTATGCTGAGAAGCTACAGAAGTGCAAAGGATCTTCTTTTTTTAAAAAAAACATGATTTCTTTCCCCCATGAAATTACCCAGTAACAGAACTTCTGTTTGGAAAGGGGTATCAGGTAACAGGCTTGTAATCCTGAACTTGTTTTAAAACAGACTTTAGTTTATTCATGGGTCTCCAAGTTTCCCTTTTTCTCAGGGAAGGAGTTAAGGTTTGTTGAAGTATTGATCAAACGTTTTGCCCTGAATGTGGGATCCGATTTAGTGATTTGAACCTGGACATTTTTAGAACCTTCTGGCTGGGTTCACCCATCCACTAAGCTTGTTTTTTAAACTTTTGCTTTTGTTTTAAAGTCACAATTGATTCATAACCATGCTAAGCAAACAGCAAACCAGAGTAGAGCTTGGCAGAGTGTGTGAACCTGGTTCCTCTCGCCCTCTGTCCTAAACTATTTTGCTTTGCCGTAACTTCTGGCTGTTCTGTGGGGAACGATTCCCACTTGTTCCACTCTTTTGCACCCAAAAACTGCGTGGCTCAGTCTTACGACGTTCGTTTGCTTGTACCGCACTGGTATTTTGGATCAAGACAGATGGTTTTGGCGTAAGAGAGCCTCCTCGGCCCTGAAGAGAGGAGACGGCCGACTTCCTCTGCTTGGGCTGTTCCTTCATTTCAGGCTGACTTTGGGGCTGTTGGCCTGAGAAGAGAAGTCGAGGCTCTCGGTCCCAGAGCAGCCTTGTTCTTGGGCCAAAGAGCTCTCTTGACGCAAAACTGAGCACTCTGCGGTTCTGGCAGATGAGGCTCTTCTCCAGAAGCGAAACCTGACTAGTATCTTGGGAAGTTACACGCTGTTCCCCACCTCTTGCTCTCAAGTCACTCTGTCCTGGCCAGAATCTGCCGGTTATGCAACTAGGTGGTATTCACTGGGGGGAGGGGGGGAGGGGCTGTGGCTGATAGACTGCTTTGCTGGCTTCTGTGGGATGGAGCTCTGAAGCCATGCGCAGCCCCGAAAAGCCCCAGGCGGCGAATAAGAATCCTGTTCTAAATCAAGAGCGCTCAGGGAAGAAGGAGCTGCGGTTTCTCTTCGCCCCATCACAAGGATTGTAGGGAAGAAGTCTGGGAGCCAAAGAATTCTCGGCTGGAATTTGAAAACAGCTTTGTGGCTTGGGATCCGTGAACTTCTGGCTCCGCAGATGGTGGCCAGTTGGCAAGACGGTTCGGGCTGTCCTGGCCAACAAACAGCTAGTAACGCTGGTTAGGGGGCAGAGCCAAGGCAAGGCCGCTCGGGTTTCTAGGTAGGCGTAGCCCAGTGCTGTACGTCAGATCTGTGCCTGCTCCATGCCGTTTGGGTGGGTAACAGAGATCCTGTCTTTTCTGTTATTGGCTGGGGGGGTTTGGGCCGAGGCTGCCCAGTTTGCTATTTGCTCTCCCATTCTCTGCACGCCTGGCCTGGAGGCGGATGAATGCCCTTCAGAAGGAGCCACACTGGCTCTGTTCATAGGCAGGGCTGGACCACAGTGCAGCCTGTTTGCTTTGGGCTGCTTGATGCGTTGTACACATTCAGCATGCTGCTGCTGCTGCTTGAACCAGTGCTTGGTGCAGGGTTTGAAAAGCCAGCAGGGAAATGAGACGGCAGAATTCTTGCCGTTCTTGGGTTTACTAGCATGGCAAATGTCCCAATCCCTGCGCTCTGCAAGGAGGGAAGAAAAGGTCCAAGGAAGAAAGAAAGAAAGAAAGAAAGAAAGAAAGAAAGAAAGAAAGAAAGAAAAAGAAAGAAAGAGGGTGGAAGGAGGCAAATGGACACAGTGCAAGGTGAAACGGGTATGTGTGTGTGTGCTTGTTGGCCTGCTTTGCCTTGTTGCTCAAGCACCTACCCAGTACTGTAATACTATAATATGATAAATCTTGGTGGATTGTACTATTTGCATCTGGTGACAATACAGCGGGGATGCTGCTTTCCCCACCATAATGTTTATATTGAACTGATTAACATTTTATTATTTAAAGAAAAGTATTGGAAAAAAAGAGAAACGGATGTCAGTGTTACAAGTGCAAGATTATGTTTATGTATGTTTGTTTATGTAACAGAGAAATAGGGGGAAGATGTTTGGCAAGGTTTTCTATAAAGTTTGGTTCTTGGTTTCAGAATGTGCTTAGCAACTTCCTCTTCAGACGTCTAAACTGTATCACCTGGTTGGTATTTTGACTCTAACTAACATAAAATCCACAGGCTGTTACCGTAGGAAGGTGGGAGCAGTCTGACAGGTCAAAGGGCAGCCTGTCAGTGCCCCAAAGGCTGCGGGTGGTGGTGGCGGCTGCAGCGGCCACCCAGGAAGCTCTTCGTATGGCCCAGGGGGCTCAGGGGTTGTCCGTTGGGTTTTCTGGGCTTGATCTCACCGTCTGTCCTTCCTGCTTTATTTCCAGAACTCCATCCGGCACAACCTCTCCCTGCATAACAAGTTCATCAAAGTGCACAATGAGGCCACCGGGAAGAGCTCTTGGTGGATGCTCAATCCAGAAGGCGGCAAAAGTGGGAAAGCCCCACGGAGAAGAGCGGCCTCCATGGACAACAGCAGCAAGCTGGCCAAACTGCGTGGGAAAACACACAGGAAGAAGCCGGCCATGGCAGCTGCTCCGGAACCGACGGCTGACAGCCCTGTCTCCCAGTTTCCCAAGTGGCCGGGCAGCCCTTCTTCCAGGAGCAACGAGGACTCAGAGGTGTGGACCAGCATCCGGCCTCGGACCAGTTCGAATGCCAGCAGCGTGGGCCTCTCCTCGGTCCTGGCCGAGCAGGACGATCTGGCCGACGAGGAGCTGCTCCCAACTCTTGTTTACTCCAGCGCCTCCAGCAACGTGCCTCCCACAGTGACGGAGGAGCTGGAGCTCATCGACGGCCTGAACCTGATGTCGGCCAGCTCCTCATCCTTGCTGGCCACTCAGCAGTCGGCCCAGAGGAATCCCAGCTTCCCTTTGCGGGCCCCCAGCTCTGCCACTCAGGCCTCGGGCTCCTTTGGCAGCTCCCTCTTCAGCCCCATGGACCACCTGCTGCCTGGCTCGGCCGGTCATTTCTCCCAGTCGCTGGAGGAGCTACTCACGTCCAACTCGCCTCCTGCCAGCGATGTGATGATGACCCAGGTAGACCCGATTCTCCCGCAGAGCGGAAGCCGGGTGAGCAGCCAGAGTTACCTCCTGCTGGGGGACCAGCCAACCAAGCCCAAGATGAGCCTGGGGAGCCTGCTCAGAAAGCCTTTGGAGCAGCAGCTGGAGTCCATCGGGGCCACCGCTTTGCCCTCCGCCTTCACCATGGCGGCATCTTCTCAGAGCCCTGTTGGCCTGTCCGCTTTGAAGACTCCGGGCTCAGCACCGTCTGGCCAGCTGGGCCAGCTGGGCCCCCAGCCTGCTCTGTCTGCCACTTTCCCGGCCTTTGACGGGAATCAGGATAAGCTGCCCAACGATTTGGATGTTGATATGTACATGGAGGACCTTCAGTGCGATGTGGACTACATCATCAGCACCGACCTCATGGACGGAGAAGGACTGGATTTCAACTTTGAGCCCATTCCGTCTACTCCGAGCTACCCGAGCACATCGCAGGCTTCCAATCACAGTTGGGTCCCCAGCTAACTTCGTATGGACAAAGGTATGTACCCGCTGGCTCCTCCCACCCCATAGCCAGCCCTCCGACCCTGTGGAAGCCTGGATCCCTGCCCCTCCCCGCCGGTTCCCAATCTTTCTTGGTTCAGGAAGTACATGAATGGGGGCCCTCCCTTTGGGCAGAACTGCCATCAGCCAGCAGAGCATTCTCTGTAAAGAGACTCTTGCAAGGCTTAGTGCTGTTTCTGTTCTTGGGGCAGGGGTGAAATGCTCCAGGTTTCCTCCGGTTTACCCAAACCGGTAGCAAAAAAGGCTACTGGTTCACTGAACTGGTAGTAAAAAATGTAAAAAAAAAAGTTCCAACAATCAGGTGAGCGACATGTGATTGTTGGAACTTTAAAAAAAACTTTTTTAGCATTTTTTTATCACTGGTTCTCTGGAACCGGTAGTTAAAAATGCTTTAAAAAGTTAAAAAAAAAAAAGTTCTGAAGATTGTGCGTTGCTCAGCTGATCGTCGGAACTTTTTTTTTCTTTTTAGGCATTTTTTTACTACCAGTTCTCCGGAACTGGTAGTAAAAATGCTTTAAAAAAGTTAAAAAAAAAGGCTATGACGATCACAGCTGTGGCGCACGATTGTCGGAGCCTTTTTAAAAACCTTTTAAAAGCATTTTTTAATGACCTATTCGGCCGAATAGGTTGTAAAAAAATGCTTTTAAAACATAAAAAAAAGGCTCCGAAGGTCACGTGCCACAGCTGATCACCTCCACCCTCCCGCGCTGTTCTACTTACCCCATGCCTCCTTTTGGCGTGCACTGCACACACACGCACCTCGTATTAAGTGCTTGGTGTGCACTGTACATGCTCAGCCAGCGAACCGGTAGTGAACCGGTTCAGATTTCCCCACTGCCTTGGGGCTAAACGAAAGGCTCTTCTGGTTTTGTCCAAATGAAAATAAGTGCCCTGAAGGAAGATGAGGAGGTGGATGGATGAAAGGGGGGAAAGTTTGGTGCTCTCCTGGCTTCTATTTGCGTTGGGAGAAAATGTTCCTCCCAATATGAACAATAGTCCTGGGACCGAAGAGACAGGTGGACATTGGAATTGCCCTGGTTGAAAAAGCTCAGTGCTTCAGTTGGGGTAGGCTCTGTCCTTGCTTGGCTGGGGTCAGGTGTGAGCCATTTGTTGTTGTTTTCTCTAAAGCGATACTTCCTTTCCTCCCCTACTAAAACATTTCCTCCTTACTTAGAAAGAAAGGAATGGTCGGTGGCAACCAGGTGGCCATTTAGAAGTGAGTAGCTCTAATCGTAAGGCATAAAAATCGAACCAAGGGCTGCCTCTTGCAGATCATCTTGGGCCTTTCCAGAAGACGGCTTCCTGGCCCTAAAGCTTCTTCTCTATAGGGGCTCTTGACATTGGTCCCTAGCGGAGTCTTTGGAATGCCGTTCTATGGATGGGGGTGGGGAGAACCGACTGGGGATAGGTGGGAAATAAAGTCAATACTGTTGTTCACCTTTTCCTGTCGTTTGTTTCCCCCTATGCACTAAAAAAGCCTGAGCCTTTTTTTCTGCCCCTCCCCCTTTCCCAGTGCCCTTCTGCTTCAGGAGCTTTACACACCCAGAAGAGTCTGGAATGCCAGGAGCTCTGGTGCCCGCCTTGGCCTTGCACGCGGGCTGGGCGCGAGAGGCCAGCTGCCACGGGAAGAGAGAGATCCTGTCCAGTGCCATGTCTTTTCATGAATCCAGCCTACGCCATTCTCCCAGCAGGAGCCTCGGAGAGCGCTTCGCCTCGGCCAGACCCTTCCTGCCCCGAAGAAGCCTTTCCAAAGGGATGGGCTTCCGGCCCAGCCACGATAGGTCTGGACTCACCAGCCGATTCCTGCCTCACCTGTCCTTTGACTCGGTACACTACGCCTCCGTGGATGGGAAGAGGAGCAGCCAACCTCGGGGCTGCTTGTGTGGAGAAGACCCGTCCTTTGCGCACTTGTCCTGCCTTGAGAGCAGCAGGCGGGGAGAGGGGGGAGGGGGCAAGCTGTCCTCTGGAGCGAGGAGCTCACCGGGCTCCATCCTGACAGTCCTGGCCAGGAGGCCCTCCTGGAAACGCAGGCCTGGCCTCGCCTGGCCTCTCGAGGGCCCCACCTGGACCTGGTCACGGAAAGCACTTTGCTGCAAGAGTGGCTGCCCTCAAGCAGGTGCTAAAAGCCGTTGCTGAGAAACCAAAAATGCCTTCTCTGGGTTTTTCTCTATGCTGCAGTAGAGAAAGAGGAAACCCGGGCCTGGCCTTAACCAGAGCCCTGATCAGTGTCGGATTTTTTTTCTTCTTTTTCTAACCTGGAAGGGCATTTTATACAGATGAACTATTTTGGTGGCGTTTTTCTATCTTTTCCCTCTTTCGTTTGGACGGGGCTTTTTGTGGTAGCCTCAAGCCCGTTTTACACGTCTCTGTGTCGAGTGCCTTTTCTCCCCTCACTTGGCATGTCAGTGTGCTATTCCAAGTTGTCTCCAGAACAGGAGGGCGGCTTTGGGGGTGCTTTATAGCTGGGCGGGGAGGAGGGAAAGGGGCACCAAGCTAGCCTTCTTCTTTGGAATTGGGGTAGGTGAGGGGCTGTAGATAAATACCTGTAAAGTTAGCAGCAGATTAACTAGAAGCTTTTGTTAAACAAAAAAATGGGGACGGGGAGGGGGGGGGGGGGGGAGAAAATCCTGTCTATATTTTAACAGAAAATCCTATGAAATGATTGGCTAAAAGTAAAGGACATTTTCTTACAGCTTTATAAGTTTTGATACCAGAGAGAACACTAAAGTACACAATGCCAGGAACTGAGCTGAAGAACGGATGATGGGAAAAATGGGTGGGGGGGGGGTTAGATAAGACTCCAAGGAAGGGGCAGTCCGAGCTCCCTGGAAACAAGGCTGAGCATCTTGTATTCCTGGGAGGAGGTTTGGGTGCTCTAAGCCTTGAAGGTAGCAAGGTCAGAGCTGCCTCTCTGGACATGTGGAGCCCTCGACCTCTTGGTGCAGAAGCCTCTGCGGGAGAGGCCACTGCCTGCTGACTGACAGCTCAGGGGGTGGCCGGGTAGACTTGTTGTATAGCCTGGCTGGCAATACTCAGAGTGTAGCAGGGATGGCAGTTGCTTTGTCCTTTGCATCCAGCATGTTCTCAGGTGATCTGGCCTGCCCTGAAAAGACTGGGGGAGGGAGGGGGGGAGGGAGGGAGGGAGGGAGGGTTGCAGAAACAAAGAACATCAGAGACCATTTTTCCAGTATTAGTTCTCCTTGACGAGGGGAGATGGGGTGGGCCATTGGGCATGCTTGGGGATTTCCCAGCAGGGCTGAATGGGAGAAGGGGGGGGGGGGCTTCAGTGTAACCTGAAAAATCCTTCAGCAAGGCAGTTTCCAGACGTCCTTCCATTCTCTTCCTGCAGCTGGTGAATGCAAGGAAAGGCCAAAGATGTCAGCCTGGAAATGTGTGCAGGAGTTTGCTTGTGTCCCACCATAGAGGGGCAGAGCCATATATCCAGGCCAGTCCTGGGAGTTCTTTTGTGAGGACCCTCGCCTGCCCTGCTTTGGAATGGGGGCTTTCAGAGGAGCTGGCCCAGTTGAGAAGAAAGGGGTGCCAACCGGGAGAGAGGGTGCCCTGGCCTCCCACTGCCAAGAAGCTGTTCTGCCAGTTTGCTTTCTCCAAGCAAGGACTGGCTGATTATGGGAAGGTACTGCTCCCTCCCCTCGTTTGCATGGAGCATTGTAGAGAGAAGAGATCCTGACTGGGATCAGAGAGAACCTTGGATTGAGCTGCAAGAAGAGATGCAGAGCTGTGGAGATCCTCAGTCATCCAGATGGTGGTTGTCCCAAAGGTGCTTTTTCCCCCAAAAGGCAGCTGGACTTCCTTGGTTTTCTCCTTGAAAACATGTCGCTTCTCATCTACGAAGCTGCTTCAGTTGCCTTTTGGGGGAAAAAAGCACCTTTGGGGCCAGAGATAGAGACATAAGTCGCAATCCGAATATCAGTCTGTAAAGATTTGCAGGCATCTAATAGCTGTGCTAACGGGGGTCCCCCGGTTATCCTGCCCCAGGAAGGTATGGGAACCTTCGGGTGGGTTTTAGTCATCTCTGCCCTGTGTGAAGGAGGAAGCTTCCCCCGCCCCACCCCCTGCTTTTGGGATACCCTGCTTTGCAAGGAGAGCATGTTTCTGCTTTGGAGGAAAGATGAAGACAGCAGTGGGTCTTCTGTGGCATGAGTAATGGGATCCGCTGGGATCCAGGACAAGAGAGACGGGGATCTTGGGGGCTTGATGAGCTATTTCCACCAGGATATTGGTAGGAGTCCAAGGCCGCCTTCATGCAGTTATCCATCAATTCTGCTTGCGTGCTTGGCTTTGCAATGGGCTTGTTGGGCATTGGAGTCCCAAAGCCTTGGGGGCTGGAGGTCCTCACCCAGGCCTGGCCTGGCCTGAGGAGGAACCTTCCGGCTGGCCTCTTTCCAGAGCAGAGTGAGGAGGGGGGTGTGCCTGCTGTGGGGTTGGAGCTCTCCTGCCTGTCCCTTGGGGGCCTGGAGAGGAGCTGCTGGACCCGCCCCAAGGTTTGACACCCCCTCCCCAATAAAGGCTCTGTCCCCTCCTGCAGCAGGATCGCTGTCCAGACATTCTCTCTCCCTTGCTCCAGCCCTCCTCTCCCCCCCAGTTTTTTTGGATTTGCTGGAGGGCAAAATGTGACAAATAAACCTTTATAATCCTCTGTCTCCATCTTGTACTTCCCATTTACAATTTGCAAGAGAAGTTTGGCAGTGGCAGGGAACATGCCTTTGGAAAGAGCGTCTGTGCTGGGGATCACGAAGGGAACTCTGTGTGTGTATGTGTGCGCGCACACTTAAACTCTAAATGCTGGTTAATGCGAAATGAATGTTGGCAGGAATTGAGCTCGCAAGTGGCAATGTCTGGTTTCTGCTAGAATATCAGGCAGTTGGGCAGCAAACGGCAGTTTGGGCGGCCTGGGGTCTTGACTGCAGCCAGGCCCAAGTGAAGCAGTCTTGGGGGGTGGGGGAGGGTCACAGGTGGGCATCTTCAGGCAGACATTTTTCCAGGGTCTCCTCATGGCCAAGCTGGGGTCTGCAGGGGGCATGAGAGACCTCCACCTCTCGTAATAACCAGCTGCATCCTTTTGGGTGCCAGAACGGTTTCATCTCTGGGGGGAGAGCTTAGCTCAAGGCTCGGCATTGTTTTAGTTAGGGAAGTTCTTGATTCAGTGACTTCATTTTCCATTCCAGAGAAATGATGGGGATACCCCAACATTTCTCTTCCGGACAGGCTGATTTTCCTGAGGAATCGGAGACAGTGTCCCCTGCTGGTCAAGGGTTGCAGTGCAGGAAAGATTACCGTATTTTCCAGAGTATAAGATGCACTGGAGTATAAGACGTACCTTAGTTTTTGGGGAGGAAAATAAGAAAAACGCTGATTGGCAGGTGGATCAGCCTCCCGGAATACCCTCAATCAGCTGTTCCCAGAGGTGAATTTTAGCAACAGGTTCCTTGGTTGTGAGCTCTGTGCCTGGCTTTTTTTTTCTGCCTCTGAAACTTCTGAAACTCTGTTTCAGAAAAAACTTTTTCCTGCCTCTGAAACAGAGCTTCAGAATAAAAGCCTCTGGAGCTGTTTGGAGGCTTTTTTTCTGAAGCTTCGTTTCTGGGGCTTTTTTCAGCCTCTGAAAGCTCCGTTTGAGAAGCTGGCTGGGGCTACATTCGGAGTATAAGACGCACCCAGATTTTCACCCTCTTTTTTGGGGAGGAAAAAGGTGCATCTTATACTCTGAAAAACCGGTAAACAGCCCTTGGACAGAGGAGCAGAGGCTGGCACTGCCCTAGGAGTTACTGGCCATCATGGCAGCAGCTCCATGTTTCCTTGAGGGTTTGTGGGTTCCTGGGCATCATTCTGCCCACCCTCATGCAGCGGGTTTTATTCCTATTGGGAGGGGGCCCGGTGTGAGCTGAACGTTGGGGGTTGTAGCCGTGGTTCACAGCTCAGGGGAGGTATCACCTTGGCCATTGTGTCGAAGTGTGCAACCTGACGTTGCTTCTTGATGCATGCTGGGAGCTCTCGGCTGCACCAGTCCCGGAGGGAGGTCTTGGGGCAGGAGGCACTGGGCAAGATGGATTTTCCTGTTTTCAGGGTTTACACTGGGGTGTGTGTGTGTGTGTGTGTGTGTACATTTTATCGCTATAAGCGGTCTGCTTCTGATTGCTCTCTTCATTTTCAGCGCCTTAATTTTTCTAATTAAGTCTGAATTACCTGAATGAACTTTCTCCGTCTGACTCATGAGTTAATAGATTGGCTGATTCCGTTCGAATGCCGTGCTGCTAAATATTTCTTAAACAAGGAACCGCCTTTCTCGGAATAAGGAGATCACCTGTCACGAGGGACCTCACCCAACTAGAGTTTTCCCCCAGCAGTTTCTGTAGAGCTTTTGACCCCAGTCCATTTTAAAATCAATATAAATTCACTTTCTGTTATGTCATCACCGCTTGAAGAAAAAGAGCTGGGGTTTTTTTGGGTTTTTTTTTTAAAAAGTGAATTATTAACACATACACAAAAAGCAGCATTTTGTTCCTAAAAGAACCAACCTGGGGCAGCCTGGGCCACTTGCCTGCTGGGTGTCGTCGTTTTGCTCGCTCTGCTGTTGAACGTTGTTCCTGGAAAAACCCTGGGGCTGAACCTGCAATCCTCCCACACTCCCACACGGGAATGAGCGCAGCCATTGGTGCCCAGACCCCGCCGGCTCATGTGAGGTTAGCGTGCTCTCTCCACCCTGGAGCCTTTGAAGCCAGCTAGACATCCAGAACACGGGCTGGGGCAGGAAGCGGCTAGAGGTGGGACACCTGAGGCAGCTGTGCATGGAAAAGGTGTCCCCCCCACCCCCACTTTATTTGGGCCCCCTGGGAGAGGAATAAGTGTTCACAGCAGCTCCGGGTTTCCCAGCCTGTACAAACAGCTTTATTGGGCCCTTCCAAGATTCCCCCCCCCAGCCCCCCATCAAGAAGAAAAATGGTCCCGCAGGAGAGTCGGTAGCTGCCTAATTCTGCCCTGAGGCTCTAGCAGAAGTTCCAGGATCTGGGAAGGCTCCGGGTTCGGGTCTCCAAGAAGAAACGCAGCTTCCAAGCTGCTCCTTTGAAGGCTGTGCAATAGAGGCCCCTGAAACAGATCCCAGCAGCCGCTGCCAGCAAACACGCAGGACAGGCTGTTCCCAGAGAAGCGTTTCAAAGAGGAGAGTCCTGCCAAGAGTAGCAACGGGGAGGGGGGAGGGCAAAGCCCAGAGCTCCTGGACGTTCCTGCCTCATTCAGACAAGAGGCTGTGGATCTTCGTCAGGAGCACATCAGAGCTGGAACCTGCAGGCAGGAGGAGACGCCTGTGAGGGGCTGGCCGGCTTTCGCTGGACTCTTGCACCTTTTTTTCGGGGCACAGCAGAGGTGAAGATGTACAGATGAAGCCACGTTCCTTCAAGGAACAGCGAGCCTCGCTTGAAGCTGCTCACGGAGACGAGAATGGAGGACGCCAAGGAATAAACGGCCCTCCACAAAGCCCTTTAATTCCCCCAAAATGCCCGTGAGAGCCTTTCCCCTTGTTTATACCCACTTCCTTGGTCGCCTGTGCAGCTGTTGTGTGCCAAAGTGGCATTTTGTTTCTACAGCACAGTAAAAATACCCAGTTTTCCCAAAGTTTTACCTCTCGAGTCCTTCTTCCGAGACCATCTTCTGTAAAGGAGGGGAAAAATAATGATGTCAGAATGATGTCCAGTGAAACCTGTCGGCACCTGGATGGGCAGCTGGAGAGCAACCGGGGCCTTTCTGATGCTTGTGACACAGCTGGAGCAGGTCATGCGGAGCCCCGCCCAAGGGCATCACAACACTTCTTTCAAAACGAAAAGACCCATCCGAGAAACTCAAGTCCTACAGAACCCAGGTTTTCTCAACCGTGGCAACTTTAAGAAGTACGGTCTTCAACTCTGGGAATTGAACCCTGAGCTTAGAACTTCCAACCCTGGGAATTCTGGGAGTTGAAGTTCACACATCTTAAACTGTCCAGGGTGAGGACAGGGCACTCTCTCCCCGAGCAAGATTTTGGTAGGTGCTTCTCGTCTACCTTCTAGTAGAAAGGCTGGGTCTCCAACTGTAGACCTAACACCAACCGTAGACCTAACCTCTAGGCGCATTGGCAAAT
The DNA here is from genome assembly GCA_012654045.1 of Ptyas mucosa. NCBI lineage: Eukaryota > Metazoa > Chordata > Lepidosauria > Squamata > Colubridae > Ptyas > Ptyas mucosa. The sequence continues at coordinate 767,771 of WNWU01000055.1, forward strand.
CTCCATAAAGGTGATAGTAGCAGCCACACCCCTTACTTGAGAAGACACAACTCTACAGAGCTTGCAAGCTGGAAAAAGCCCTATTATCTGACTGAGATTCCTCACATCTGTTCACTTGGTACTCACTTCAGCATCAAGAAAGCCGAGAGAACCAGCAGGAAGGACACACAATCGGTCACAATCCAGATCATTTGATAGGTGGCACGAGGCTGGGAGAAAGACAGACGGCAGGTCAGGGTGGGCTGCTCGCTGGAAGCAGGGGTGGACAGCTGCCTGGCTAAGCCCTTTCTCCCAGGGAGTCAGAGTAGGCTGCAGCAGACAGAGCAGTAGCTCCCCCCCACTCACCCCCAGTGGTCTTACCAGTAGCCAGAGCGGGTGCTGCATTTTCTGTAGCACCTGGCAGGCATTGGTGGTGACCGAAGTAGTCCCAGCACACCACAGGACGGAGAAGAGCCACGGAGCGTTTATCACAAACAGGTTGACCGAGATATTGTTACGGTGGTAATCCCTGCAGAAGTGGGGGGGGGGTTGCCAATAAAGCGGGGGTCAGTACCAACCCACACTAGCACAATTTGCATGGAAGGGCTTGAGGAAGGCTGCAGCTACGTCCCAGCCTTGGGGAGTCCGAAGCCTCCCCGTGCAACAAGGACCTGAAGATGACACAGTCTTTTGTCGGTTGCTCTGCGGCTTTTGCTAACTGGTTATTGAGGGTGGGGTGGATGGAAGTTATATTGAGCCCCCTGCTCTGCTTGAGCCCACCCCATCCCATTTGTCAATGGGGGGGGGGACTTCAGAGATTTTTGCTTTCCATACCTGACACATTTCCCAACTATCTGCCTTCATAAAAGCTGAGCTGGGATTGAAAGACAGTTGTATAAAGCCCCCCCCCCTCCTCAGATCTGGCCAGGATGTGCCCACCAAGAAAGAGCTCCCCCTGTCCCCCCCCAGCTCTAACCTGATTTCTCTGCTGCTCAGTTTTTGGTAAGCTAGGTTGACTCGTGGTAGCCTTCTGGTCTTGTTGTCCAAACTTTCAGGGCCGTAGATGTGCTGGAACCTGGGTGCCCACTGTCTCACATCCTTCCGAAACTTATTAGGCAGCCAAAGGATCTGGGTTGGGGAAGAGAGAGGATGTAGCAGGGCCTACTCACCATTTGTAGGGCCAGGAGTATCTCCAGTTCTAGGACCACAGACTTGCCTTTCTCGCCACAGGGAAAACTCACCAGCTCTTGGTCGACGCCCGATTTGAGGATGGTCTCCACTGTGATGTTGACCAGGCGCTCGTAGTGGGGGTCTTCCAGTGGCATCAGATCAAACATGACAGACACCTGGTGCCTCTTGGCCTCCGCCAGCAGTTCCTTCAGAGACGGAACGCGCTGCCTCCTGGCCTGGGCCATCTCTTCCTCCGAAAGGCTCCAGGCTGTGGGGAAGGGATGCTTCTGGCAAAGGAAAGGGAGGCGGTGAGCCCAGCGGCTGTACGGCAACCCAGGTTAAATCAAGCACCGGGATTGGATGGGCTACTGGACTCTCCATGCAAATCCAGCTTCTTGGAGTGCATAGGAGGTTGTCCCATCAGTGAAGAGGTTTAAATCTGCCCTTCCATTAGTCCCAACACCCCTAAGATGCGATTTCTGATAGAAGAGACCTGTGGATTTGCCAGAGGGGAGATCTCCCCCTTCCCAATTGTTAGGTGCGGAGTAGCAAGAAAAATGAGACGACTATTAGTGGAAAAAGAAACTGCTGGAGGCCAAGAGTTAAGAAGAGCATGGAAGGTTCTTGTCATGGGTAAGGATCAGGGGTGAAATCCAGCAGCTTCTGACAGGTTCTGGAGAACCGGTAGCGGAAATTTTGAGCAGTTTGGAGAACTGGCAAATGCTACCTCTGGCTGGCCTCAGAGGGGGGTGGGAATGGAGATTTTGCAGTATCTCCTGCCATGCCCACCAAGGCACACACCACGCCCACCAAGCCACGCCCACAGAACCGGTAGTAAAAAAATGTGGATTTCACCCCTGGTAAGGACCTCAGCCACAATGTCCTTCCTGGGTGGCTACTTGCTTTTGTGCAGTGCAGAAAACTCCCCTTGTAAAAATGAGGACCCAGGCCCGGTTCCATCCGCTTTCTGACCCAGACGTTCCCCAACAGGGATTGTCCAGAGAATCCAAGGTGGTTCACGCCCTCCCCCCCAAATCAACCAGAGAGAGCCGAGGGAGCCAGATGTTCAGCTCAACCAATCCAAGCGCAATGTTTGGATCAAGGGCCCCCATCCTGCTCTCACCTGCAAAAACCAGCTGCCAGCATCCAGCTGCTGCAGCTGCGTCCAGTTGAAGGCGGTGGCCTTGGCGTGGGCTTGGGTGGGGAAGACCTCCTGGACATTTGTGGTCCGTAAAAGGGTCTCATCATGCATGAGGAAAGGGATCCCATCGGCACTGGAGTGAGAAAAGAAGGAAATATCTGGATCCTGGACCTTTCTTTCCTGTCTGGGGGATGAGGCAGCATTTGGATTCCCACCAGGGGTGAAATCCTACCAGTTCGGGCGAACCGCTAGGGATTATGGGCATCAGTTCGCCAAACCGGTAGTAATTACCCCTCCTTGGCCCTACCCACGCCCTCTTCTGGCAGCTTGATATTCCACAGTATTCAATGTTAAATGCAGCAGAGAGAATGCTAACTTTTCTCCCTCCATTCAGGAGCTGCTGCAGCCTGTCCCTTTAAGGTAGTCCCCAGGAGGGAGGGGGCTGGGAGGGAACCATAAAGGGAGCAGCAGCTCCATTCTGAATGGAGGGAGAAAAGTTAGCATTCTCTCCGCACAGACTGAGGGAAGGATGGTAGGCAGGAATATTCCCCTCCCCATTTTCCTCCCGTTCGCGAAAAGGAGTGGTTGGGAGGGGAAGGGCCGGTGAGGAGCCCCTCGATGTGAGTGATATCGAGTTGGTTACACCCACCCAGTCACATGACCTCCCCCAACAAGCCACGCCCACAGAACAGGTAGAGGAATTTTTTAAACTTCACCCCTGATTCCCACCCTGCCAAAATCTTCCAACAGGGCCACGGCTGTTCAGCCTGTCTCTTACCTCACCCGGACATCCGTTTCTAAGACGCTGAGGCCACAATTGATGGCCTTCTGGAAGGACATCATGGTGTTTTCTGGTGCCAGCTGGTGAGAGGGGGAATGAAGGTGAAGTGGGGGGTGCATGGGTGGGTTTGGGATCCCCCCTCTTGAGACCCCTAGCCAGAGCCCGTTAAGCCCACCACCCAGCTCTCCAGGAGGGGGTTCCACACATCATCTTGCAGATGGAGCATTCTGACAGGTCGGAGGGTTCCTAGGAAAAAGAGGTGGAGCTGGGACATCTTCCCAATGTCTTACTGAGTTGGAAGGGACCTTGGGGGGGTCTTCTAGTCCAATCCCCTGCACAAGCAGGAGACCCCATACCATTTTAATCCAAGAGGAAAAGGCAGAAAAATCCCAGCAAGGCTAGAAAATCAGCATGGAAAAGCCACTGCAGTTTCAAGGGCACATCTGTCTTGAAACAGGCCTGCTGCGTTCAGGAGGAAGACCCCCAGAGAGCTTCTCCAACCTGGGGCACTCCGGATATGTTGGGCTTCAACTCCCCCCAGCCTCCCCCCCCCCCCCTGAGTACAGACATTGGGCTCATAGACAGTGAGCTCTGACACATCTGGAACAGCTGGGGAAGACAGCTGAAGACCGTTCCCGTTTCCCCCAAATTACAGAAACTCATCCAGGAAGGTGACCATCTTCCAGCCAGTGCTCGACTGTTGCATTATACAATTCTCAGTGATCAAGATCAGGAGAAGCACTTGGATTTTTCCAGCTTCTGGAAAGTCTTCTGTAGGGTCGCCCTCCTGGGAGCCTGGCCGGCCTCATTCCAGGGCCAGTGTGGGACGGAGGGCCAGGGACTTACCATGGGAGCCCCACGGTGCCCAAACAGAGCTGGTTTGGGGGGAAGCTGGCTCTGCTCCAGGAAGCAGGGCGAGTCGATGCCCAGGGGGGCCAGGTATAAAGCCAGCATTGCGCCCAGATACAAGACCAGGAGAACCCCACGGAGTGCTGCAGCAAAACAAATGGAAGAGGGCCCAAGGGCAGTCAGTGGGGCCCCCTGGTCCCCTTGAAGTGGGCTACTGGATCCCCACATCAGCCGTCTGCCAACGATGAGAGTTGACTGCTCTTCATCTCTCCATTAATCCTAGGAATCTTTTCTCCCTGCCCGGATCCTTAGTGTGGTAGGGTGGTGAAGAAGAAGGCTTTGAGTTGAAGTACAGCAGGGATGGGTTCTACTTACCTTTACTACTGGTTCGTATCGTGCCCGCGCGCATGCGCAGATTGCCTATGATGATGTCTGGGTCAGTGGGCGGAGCCTCCCACCTGTTTTACTACCGGTTCTTGCGAACCGGTCCGAACCAGGGGCAACCCACCACTGAAGTATGGGACTCCAAATCAGGGCAGCCCCAACAGAAGGCTGTCCAGATGCTGACCGAATGCCTGCAGTAGAAGGGCAGCCCACCATCTCCCCCTGGAATTCACCCCAGGCATTCTGCTCTTGCACTCAGGAAGGTTTTCCTAGCATCCGGCTGGAATCTGCCAGCCCACAATGTTTTTTCTCCTTCAAGGCTGTCCCAACAGTTTAAGGAAAAAACTCCATCGCACACTTGGGGACCCCCAGCATCTGAGACCCCCAACTTCCAGGCATCGTTTTAACAGCTCAGGAAAAAGCTGTGCCTGTGTGTTAGGGTTCACCTTGGAAGAGGCGCCCAAGGGCTGAGCCCCAAGGAACAATCCCCCCATCCCCCACCCTCAGTACCTGCACGGGAGGTGCGGTAGAAGCAGGTTGCTACTGGCCACGCAAGCATCGTCAGGCCCACCACGGCTCCAATGTGCAGGAAGGGGCCGGTCGCCTGGCAGGACACAATACAAGGCGGTTGGCCTTTCCAAGGGAGCCGCAGCTGGCACCGAGGGAAGGCTGGCCCAGAGAGGCCACAGTTCAGAAGCGCTGAAGCCTCCCAGGATTAGGGAGAAGGGCAGCTGGGTCAGGAGGGGGCTCCACCCCCACTCCCTGAAGGAAAAGCCACACCATCCCTTGGGAAACGGAGTCCTTCTGAAATCCTCTCTCCTGCTGCTCCCCATTAACCAGAAGCTTCCATGTCCCACTTCCTGGCCCTTTTGGTCCTCACACAAGGACTTATGATCCTATGGCAAGGCATACCTGTCTCGGAGAGTCTCCCCTGCTAAATGGCACACAGTTGTCTATCACTCAGGGCCCCCAGACTGCCAATTTCATGGAGCCAAAGGTCTGACCATTAGCCCAAAAGGGTGCTCGTCCAGACCTCAGATATGCCCATCTGATGGCTGCCCAGCCTCCATTCTCTGGGGCCCCAACTGGGCATCTCTCCATGTACGAGATGCTGCTGCAGCTCAGCCAGCAGGTGGGACAAGAACAGAATCATAGTTGGAAGGGACCTTGGAGGTCTTCTAGTCCAACCTCCTCCTGCAGCAGGAGACCCTGGGCCATTTCAGACAAATGGTTGTCTAATCTCTTTTTGAAACCTTCCATTTCTGGAGGCAAGTTATTCCACTGGTTAATAAAGACATTTCAGGTTGCTTCTCTCCTTGATTAGTTTCCATCCATTGTTTCTTGTCCAGCCTTCTGGTGCTTTGGAGAATAGCTTGATTCCCTCTTCTTTGTGGCAACCCCTCAAATATTGGAAGACTGTTATCATGTCTCCCCTAGTCCTTCTTTTCATTAAACTAGTCATACCCAATTCCTGCAACCGTTCCCCATACGTTTTAGCCTCTGTTCCCCCTCTGTTAGTCCCCCCTACCAGAGGGGGAACAGAGAACAGGAACAGCTGGACGGACAACTCTGCATGTGCCTTGGCTTAAAGCAGAGAAGGGCAGCCCTGGGCTTCTCTTGGGGCCCTTACCTGTAGAGCAATGTGGGCACTCTCCCATTGCTCTGACCACTGAATTTTCAGCCCCACAAAAGCAGCCACTGCTATCAGCAGAGTCAGGATCAGAAAGCCCTGGAAGAAACAGAGAAGGTGCTCTTCAAGGTCCAGGAAGTCCCCCGAAGTCCAGGAAGGAAAGGAGATCCTCTGTGGGCAACACACCCGCTGGTGGGTGTTGGCAAGGGGACGATCAAGCGGAGGGCACCCCAGGGAGGCCTCAGAAGCCTCCCACCCAACAGGGGCCACGGAGAGAGCAGCACAGAAAACCTCATGGCTTCTGCCCAAGGAAAGGGAAGCAAGCAAGCCTTACCTTGTGGAGCCAATGCAGCTTCAGGGGCTGATGGCACAGCTGTAGGCAGAGTGCCAAAATCTGGGATGAAAAGGAAGGAAAATCTGAATGTCCTCACTCCACATAGCTGCTCGGGGCAAGAAAACCTTTAGGACAGTGGTGAAATCCAATTTTTTTTACTACCGGTTCTGTGGGCGTGGCCTGATGGGCGTGACATGACTTGGTGGGTGTGGCCTGGTGGGCGTGGCAGGGGAAGGATTCTGCAAAGTCTCCATTCCCTCCCCACTCCTGGGGAAACGATATTGCAAACTCTCCATTCCCACCCCACTCTGGGACCAGCCAGAGGTGGTATTTGCCGGTTCTCTGAACTACTCAAAATTTCTGCTACTGGTTCTCCAGAACCTGCTGGATTTCACCCCTGCTTTAGGAGGACAGGATGGGATGACCTCCCTTGGAAAGACCCTACATTGAGGGGGAGTTTATGCAAATCTCACCCTTCTGGATGTGTCGGACAACCCAGTTCCCTCAATCCCAGGTAAACCAGTCAAGGTGGGTGAAGATTACCACACGCCAAGAAAAGACCTGACTTACAAAATGAGCATCCCTTTTCTTGTCTGCCTATTTAGTGTAACTCTCCAAGCCTGAGATGCCCAAATGCTAACCTCTCCCCTCTTCTGTCTTCTGGGGGGGGGGGTGGTTTGCCAATTTGCACTGGAGAAACATTCTTCAGGGTGAACCGGTGCTCCATTGTGCCAGTATAATATTGGCCTCTCGATATGGCCGAGATTATTCTGTTAGATGCTGCCGTGACACTCCTGCCCCCTCTCCCTCCCCATAAATTACTGAGTCCAAATTGAGGGTCAGAATTTAGTTTATAGCACAGAGCATACAGTGGTGGCTTAACCTTCTTGCCATCACGTGCCAAAAGTGGGGGGGGGAGCACGGGGGGGTTGAGCGTGCATGTGCCCACACCCATAATTCAATGTGCCTTGCCCCCCGTGCGACCCCCCGCTTTTGGCACGTGATGGCCCGGTGGGCCCGGTAGGTCTGTTTTTGCCCTCCCCAGGCTCCAGAGGCTTTCTAGGAACCTGGGGAGGGCAAAAATGGCCTTTCCCACCCTCCCGGAGGCCAGAAATGGCCCCTTTCCCGATTTCTGGTGAGCCCAAAAGGCCTGAAAATCAGCTGGCTGGTGTATGCATGCATGCTGGAGCTGAGCTAGGGCAACGCTCACGTGCCCATAGATATGGCTCCGCGTGCCCTCTGTGGCACGCGTGCCCTAGGTTCGCCATCATGGGCAGAGAGGTATCCTGAAATCCTCCCAAAACCATCAGCAATGGGGAGGGGGCGATAGAGAAACCCCCAGAACCAGGGGAACTTCACCCACTAATCATTGCAAAGTTGGGCCAGGAGGGGAGGGGGCCATGGGAGGAAAGATGAAGGGGGGGGGCCTACCAGCAGCAGAGAGGAGTAAGTGACCAGGGTAGCTGTCACAGAGAGCATCACCACTGACCAGTCCAGCCACCATTCTGTCTTCCGGAAGATGAACCTGTGCAGGGGAGGGGGGGAGGGCAGATAAAACGTACCCAAAGGTCAGAAAGGGGCACAATGTGTGTGTGTGGGGGGGAGAGACGGGGGGAGCCTTCTACTCACTCGTTGAAGTTGTGGAAATCGTTGAGGGTGACCAGGGCTACGTAGAGCCAGGCCAGAGCAAGAAGGCCGATGCAGAAGAGCAGGAAGAACCAGACGTAGTCACACTGAGGATGGAGCAGAGGAGGGGGCTCAACTGACACTGCCAGCCTGAGGACCCTCCCCCCACCGCAAGGGGGTTCAGGTGGAAGAGCCGAATCCTCCCAGCCAGCTCCACCACCTGCTTCCCCTCCCACCCCCTTGGCAAGAGGGAGGCAACTTCAGCCCTTCAGTGCTTTCCAGGCAGTTCAAGGGGTTAATCAAGGCCCAGCTTATTTGGGGGGCCCTGAAAGACAGGAGGGGTCTGCAGCCATCCCCAGAGGGGACAGGGGCATGGCGTGGCCTTCTGCCATTCCTCCAGGGACTCCGTAGAGCGGGGGGGGGGGGGTTTCCAGACCCCCTGTGAACGCACACACCTTGCTTGTCTTCAGGCCCTTCCTGTGAGTCCAGTGGCAGCCGAACAGGCCCAGCAGGCAGGTGGCGCAGAAGCGTTGGCAGCCCCCCTTCTCCTTCGCCATGGCCGGTCACGTCTTGGGGAGGGGCAGCCCCGCCCTGCAAGGCAAAGCAGGCAGAGCTTGGTGGGCCCGGCAGGCAGGCAGGCAGGCAGGCAGGCGGTCCTGGGGGGAGGCCGGCAGGAGGGGAAGGAAGGAGACGCCACAGACCTTCCTCCTTGCTCATTCATCAGAAACACCCCCCCCTTCCTGCCCCCTTCCTCTTTCCCATCCACCCACAACTGCAGGGACTGCCTGGTGAGCTGCGGGAGGCGAGTTCAACGAGATCCCCTGACTCATCCTACAGATTCCAAGAGCAGCCGATCCCAACCAGGCACGGAAACCTGTGCAACCTGGCCAGGTGAGCCCTGCCCAGCCACCCCACCCCAAGGCTGCAGGTTGGGGCAAGCCCGCTATGCACGGAGGCGCTTTGGAAAGCTGTTTAACCCGCCATCTTCTCCCAGGTGGGAAAAAGGGAAAGTGGAAGGGAAAAAACTCCCGCTGGAAATCTGGCTCGGGGGCAGCCTTTGGTGAGGGAGCCCAGCCTTTCTGTGCCCGCAAAGGACGCGCCGGGAATCACCCTCGCCCGGCCCCTGGAGGAGAGGGGGGGGCAGGGAGGGGCCTTCCTGCTGAGCCCTAAACATGGTCGCTTTAATTCCCTACATCTCCCATCACAAACCAAATTATTAATATGGGATTCTTCCTGAGATGAACTCTCCAGGCAAGCTAGCAACATGGATTCTTTTTCCAACCCAGAGATTAAAACTAGTAAGACTGAAACCGCTCCACAGGCAAGCTGGATGGAGCTGCTAAGACTAGACCAGGTCTCATTCTGCTTTACAGCAGCGTGGAAACTACAACGGATGCTAATTAAATCTGCCCAAGTTGCAGAGGACTGAAGGCAGGAACCTCCAAACGTGGCAGCTTAAAGACTTGTGGACTTTGCCAGAATTCCCTACCCAGCCATTGCCCCTCCCCAAGACATGCTGGCTGGGGAATTCTGGGAATTAAAGTCCACAAGTCTTTAAATTGCCAAGTTTGGAGGCCTTCAAGTCAGAAGCATGAATACCAATTCTGCACACACCCACCCACACCCTGCCTCCCACCCCCAGCCTGCCCCTGGGCCTTTCCCCACTCACCCCTAATGGCCACCATCTCAAAGCAGCCCCATCCTCCCCAGCTACCCACAGCTAAAGCAGCCCTGCCTCCCTTATTCAGCCAACCCCCTCCAAGGGCAGCTTTGGGGCAGCACCGGCAGGCGCCTGCCCCCTCCTCTTGCAGAGGCACATGGGCATGTTAGGAGGGCAATTGGCAACGGGGGTGGCGGGGTGCCAGGGTTCTTTGCTGCAGCTGGCTCAGGAGGGGTGGGAGAGCAGCCCAGCTCAGCAGTGAGGGAGCCCCCACCGTCCCTCTCACGCCCGGATTGCGGACCCCCCTGGGAACCCCTCAAACCCTGCAGGCGTTGCATGTGCCAAGAAGTGGGTCAGAAAGGGAGGGGGGGCACAGCAGCCGCATTCTTCCCACGGAAGGACCCCTTCAAGGACTGCATCACAAAAGCCTTTGCAGGGGGCCTCCCGCCTTGCCCGGGCCTTCAGACCTGGGGAAGGTTGTCATGGTGACCACCCAGGCGTCAGGCCTTGGTGCACAAGGACAGCGAAATGGGGGCTGGGGGCTGGGGAAAGAGAATTTGGCTCTGCAACTCGAAATCAGCCGCCGCCTCCGTGCCAAACGATCGTCCTCCAATGCCGGGATTGTTTTTTTAATTGGAGGGGGGGGGCAGTCCGCCCTGGCTCCCCCCCCCCCGACTTTATAGAAACTTCTTGCAGCCGCCTTCGCTGCAAGAACCCTGGCGCAGTTTAGCGGGGGTGGGGGGGCAGGGGGGGCTGCAGCCTGGGCGAACAAAGCGCTCCCTCCTCTGAAGATGCGCCAGTCGGGCGACTTTCTTGGGCCTCTGAAAAAACTTTTCCCGAACTTTCCAACTTTACCTTCCTGCGGAGAGGAACCAGGTAGGATCCGGCCAGAGTCGCCTCTGGGGCGCCTACTCTTCCCTCCCTGGTCCCGGTCCGGGATAAACGCTCTTCGTGGCGTAACCGCGACTTTGGGAACGTGAGCAGACTCCCGATTTTCTCCGGGAGAAACCGAGGGAGGAGCCGCGGAGCGGAACTTTTCCACCGGATCCCAACAGCTGCCGATACGCCTCGGCGAGTAAAGCGGGAAAGGGGAGCCACGGGGCTCCCCAAAGGCTCCCAAGTGAGGTCTGTTCCCCTTGGCTCCCCCCCCTTCCCGCAACCCCTCCGCGCCCTCCCTTTGGCGCGCCTTCGCTCAGCCGACGCCTTCCAGATCACTCACCTCGGCCAAGGTTCCAGTCCTCGTGGAGGGAGGGAGGGAGCGAGCGGGCCCTCGGCTTCTCTTTCCGCGTTGCGCTTTTCCTGGCTGGTGTTGCTGCCTCCGGCTCCCTCCTCCTCCTCTTCCTCCTGTACTCTCACCTGCGGGGCTTCTGGCTTGGCATCCCGCGTGGGTGCCGCCTCGACTCTCTCTCTCTCTCTCTCTCTCTCTCTCTCTCTCTCTCTCTCTCTC